>SNQJ01S0060890.1:84605-95246 GCA_010110895.2 Picea sitchensis
CAATTACATTATGACCAATCTGCAAAAGGGGATTTGGTCCTTTTACAATAGCCAACATGATCAATCCACAATGGGGATTGATCCAATGAATAATATATCAAATAATAATAAGAATACACTTTGCAGTTACATTATTTCAACACACCTCCTAGCCTGACCATGATTCCATAAGGGCAAACTAGATGATCCTCCTTAGCTATAGTCACCATCCACATATTAGAAAAATCCTTTCCCTCACACTAACAATGCTCATAACAACAAATAGTTTATGTTTCCCAACATACTAAGCATCGTTCTTCCTCCTCCATATGTTGCTAAAATATGCATCCTTGTGCCTAGGTATTTCTTTCCCTCCTTGGGGAAATTCACACCTTTACAAATCCCTGATTTTTAGGGGCTTCTAGTGGTCAAATTCCACATCTGCCACTTGTAACAATTAACCTTGAGGTAACTCAAACCTGTTCCCCACTCATGGAGTCATGGTCAACTAATTTTAACCTGGACGTTCCATTTGTCTTCCAACATTTAATTTATTAAAATTTTGTATTACACATGTGTCAAAATAAAAGAGGATAGTTGGGAAAGTCAAATTTTTGCCCAAAAGTCATCAAATAATTAATTACAACATCAAAATTTCAAATTCGTATTTTCCATAAATGGCAAATAATTTCCAAATATGAATTTTCCAAACACGGAAGTTTATTTCAAGGTTCACTTAGAATTTAATATTCTAAAATTTGAATAGGGTTGGATAAGATTTCCGCATATACCCCTTAAGTACAACACTATCCTCAATGTTCATTCCTCTCTCAGAATAGGGTTGGATAAGATTTCCGCAAATATTCCTCCAATTCCCAAGTGGCCTCCTCAGGGCTAAAGTGATTCCATTGTAATTTTACCTGGATGATGGCTATGTTCCATAGTAATGTTTATTTCTTGTCGAGAATGCGTAGAGGTTCTGCTTGGAACTCGCCTTGTGGTTCCACTTGCATCATGTTCCAATAAAAGATGTTAGTAGGATCATGAATATACCTTTTTAATAAGGAAACATGAAAAACATTATGAACTTTTAAGTTTGCAGGAAGTGCTAATTGATATGCCACTGGTCCGATTTGAGTTAAAATCTCGAAGGGGCCACAAAACCTGGGCGCGAACTTTGAACAATTTCCTAGCTTTAGCGACCTCATCCTTGCTTTGAATTTCAGATACACATGGTCCCCAATTTGAAATTCTTGGTGTCTCTTTTTAAAATCTCCGTAGCGTTTTTGTCGGTTTTGGGCCTCCTTTAAATTACGTTGTACCCTTTTTACCATTTTCTCCATTTCCTGGAGCATTTCAAGCCCCATCATAAGTTTGTCAACTCAATTATCCCAGCTAATCGGGGTTGTGCATTTCCTTTTGTATAATGCTTCAAAGGGACTCATCTTGGCTGATGTATGATAGCCATTATTGTAATCAAATTCAACTAAGTGTAGGTACTCCTCCCACTTAGTTGGTTTTGTTATTACGTACATTCGTAACATGTCTTCTACAATCTGATTCGTTTGTTCAATTTGCCCATCCATTTGTGGATGGTAGCTTGTGTTGAAATTCAGGTTAGTATCCAATCCTACAAACAATTCCTTCCAAAACGTTGACGTAATTTTGACATCTCTATTGGAGATCACCATCTTAGGAATTCCATGCAATCTAAATATTTCTTTCATAAAAATTTCAGCAATATTAATTGCTTTATAAGTAGATTTCACAGATATAAAATTTGTAGATTTGGCAAGTTTATCAATCACTACCATAATCAAGTCATTTTTCTTTTGAGTCTTAGGCAAACCTATGATGAAGTCCAACGAAACAATCTCCCACTTCCATTCTGGTATAGGTAGAGGTTGTAGCAGACCAGCTGGATGTTGATGTTCAACCTTTACCTGTTGACAATTTAAGCATTTATATAAATATTCAGATGTTTCACTCTTCATGTTAGGCCAATAAAACAATTTTCTTAAAGCTGTTGTCATTTTATGGTATCCCGGATGACCAGAATATGGCCTTTTGTGCAATTCATCGAGAATTGTTGATTTTAAATAAGTAGAATTAGGTACATACAACCTGTTTTTGAACCTTAGCAGTCCATTTTTATCTAAACTCAGATTTGTTTTGTTCAGTTTTTCTTCATTTTTTTTCAATTTTGTTGTTGTTTTGATGTACTTTTCATCATTATCTCTTGCGTATTTTATTCTTTGTTCAATGTTGTTTCCTTCTTTTCTAACACTTATCTCATAAAGTCCGTTAGTCCTCCAACGTAGAGCATATGCAACTTTGTTTTCTTTACCTTTGATGTGTCGTGCCTCGAAATCAAATTCACTTAAAAAGGCCAGCCATCTCGCTTGCCTTACGTTGAGATCTCATTGATTGAATACAAAATTTACACTACTGTTGTCGGTTAGTAACAAAAACCTTCTCCCCATTAAATAATGTTGCCATTTTTTTATAGCATGAATTACGACTGCTAATTCCAAATCATGTGTAACGTAATTATGTTCATTTTCTTTCATTTTATGTGATTCGTAACATATGACATGTCCATCTTGTGTTAGAACACCTCCAAATCCTTCTTTTCTTGCATCCACATAAACTGTAAAATATTTATCGGGATTCGCTACCCTTAGGATAGGTTTTGTAGTTAACAATCTTTTTAATTTATCAAAGTTGTCCTGACACTTTTGTGACCAAGTAAATCTTATTCCCTTTTTTTGTAGGGATGTAATCGGATACATGATCTTAGAAAATCCTTCAATAAATATTCGGTAATAACCGATAATTCCCATGAATGATCTGATGTCTGCTACATCCTTAGGAATAGGCCATTCCATAATGGATTTTATCTTTTCTGTATCAATTGCAATACCATCTTCGGATATCACGTGTCCTAGGTATTGTATCATTCTTTGGTAGAAGTCGCACTTATCAAACTTCACATACAACTTATGTTTCCTTAAGGTCTGCAATACTATTTCCATATGTTCTTCATGTTCTTCTTTTGTTTTTGAGTAAACTATAATATCATCGATAAAAACCAACACAAATTTATCCAGATATTGACTGAATATACTGTTCATAAAACACATAAAGGTTGTTGGTGTATTAGTAAGACCGAACATAATTACGACAAACTCATAATGTCTGTAACATGTTCTAAATGTTGTTTTATTTATATCTTCGCCTGTTATTTTGACTTGGTAATAACCGGACCTTAAATCTAACTTAGAGAAGATCATTGCTCCTCCAACTTGGTCAAACAGGTTGTTAATTCTGGGGATACTTATTCCTGATCGTCATCTTATTTAGTTGTTGATAGTCATGCACAGTCTCAAGGTCCCATCTTTCTTTTTAAAAAAGAGGACTGGTGCTCCCCAAGGTGAGACACTTGGTCTTATATATTCTTTATCTATCAGTTCTTGCAACTGAATTTTTAGTTCCGTTAATTCGAGTAGACTCATTCTATAAGGTGCCTTAGATATTGGTGAAGATCCAGGTAGTAGATCGATGGATATATCTTTCTCTCTTATTGGAGGTAGTTCTGGTATTTCGTCCAAAAATACATCTCTAAACCCATGTAATACTGCAAAGTACTCTAAACTGTTTTTTTTTTCCCTTTTCTAACAGATTAGCTACCTGAACATCATAAAATTGGCAACCTTTTCTCATACATTTCTTAAACTGCATGGCTGATATCTGCCTAACCGAAACTAGTTTTCTGATTCCTTGTATTGTCCTAACTGCGTTGTTTTCGTCTTTGTAAATAAGTTACTTTCCCTAACCGTTTAATATTACTTTATGTTTCTCTAACCAATCCATTCCAATGATTAAATAGTAAGATACCAAAGGTAAAATGTTCAGATCTAACTTTGTAATTTGACCGTCTATGTTGAGTTCACATTCCAGAATAAAGTATGTTACCTTTCTCTTGGTCCCTGTTGCTAACTTTACTAACCAAGACTTTTCATGCTTTACTTTCTTGAGCTTGTTTAATTCAACTGAACCAGGAGTAACATAACTCAGACTAGCTCCTTAGTCAATTAACATGGAAATGTGGTTATCATGAATTTTACCTTCAACCTCCATGATAGTTGATTGATGATCATCTTTCCTGCCATCCACAGCTGCATTAATTATTTGCATGCTTCTACCCACATATCCTACTATTGAAGCTTCTTGCAGGTTATGGACTAAAGTTCTTGTTGTGGAAATTAAGCGTTGAACATTTCTCCTCAAGTGAGGTTCTCCACACTCCCAACACTTCAATGGTTCTTTGGGGTTGTCCCCAAATTTCTTGACTCCCAGGTTAACTGGTCTACCTCCCCCTTGAGCGCTCTAGGTGTTTGAATGATAGTTATTCTTTTACAATTTTTTTTTCCATATTATGGAAAGGGGCTGGTTGGAAGCTTTTCTTTCGCTGATTCATTCTGTCATGTTTCTTGTCCTTCCATGCCTTGAGAATTTCAGACCTTTGTTTGTACTGATCATAGCACTTCTAAGATTTTCTAAACACTTCATCTAAAGACTTGGGATAGTCAAATTCAATTTTTTCTTTGTACGACTGTGGTAGACAACTTAAGAATCATTGTATCTTTACTTTGTCTTCCTTGATGTATGTTACAAATCTCAATAGTTTTAGAAATTTATTTATCAGACCGTCCATGGTCATTTGTCCGAGTCTTAGCTCATAGAATTCCTTAGTTTTTCTTTTGTAATAGCATTCTGACAAATATTTCTTCTTGAAATATTTTTTAAAATCTAACCATTCCATTTGTTTCTCTTTCAATCCATTAGCCAATTTCAGGTCTTTCCACGAGATACTTGTTTTTCCCTTCAAGTTGTAAATAGCCATTCTGACTTTCATATTACTAGAGTAGTTGTAAATCTGGAAGTATTTCTTATATCTAGTAGACAATCTTCAACCTATTCACCCGTCCTTGATTTTACATCAAAAGTGGACAGTTTTATTTTCTTGAATTCACCTTCTAGGTGATCTACTTGTTTTCTTTTTTTTTCCCGTAGTTGTTTTGTTTCCTTTCATGTGTGTGTCTTCGGAAGAACTATCCTCATTTTTTGTTTCATGACCAGAGTGTTTAGAGGACCTTTTTTTGACTTCTTCCTCTTTTTCATTGTTCTTTGGGATCCTCTTGGTTACTATACTGCATAGAAACATTTCATTTATTTCTAACCAGTCTTCTTGTGCCTTTTTCAGCTTTTCATTATCTACTTTAAACACTTTTAATTCCACGATGAGGTTCTTCATTGTTTCCAAAACCTGGGTGGTTGCAATTCCTTTGATGTTATGCCCTGGTTATTTAGGAAGTCCTTGATTTGGATTCTCTTTAGGTCTGATTTCTTGTTCATTCTGTGCTGACATTATCACAATAGACCAACAATTTTTCTGTTTGTAATAGTAAACATATTTGTTAGTTTTTCTTCAACATAAATAAAAGAATAATAATAATTTTGGCCTTGCCATGAGGTCTAAGTGATGTAACCTTCAACTCTGATACCATATGTAATGTACCCCAAATTTCTCAAATAATTTTTTTTTTTTGTTAGGGGCCATTAACGTCCCTTGAATCTCCAAAAATGTTTGCGACACAGAGATAATCCATTATATATATCTTATTCCTTTATTGTATGCATAACAATTTTACTTCTTGTCATTATACATCTTAAAGGTCGAAGGAGATTTAAATTCCACTTGTATCTTACTGTTATATTTCATTATAGTGTCATTATTGGATTATAATCACACACTTATTTGTATTGAAGAGCTTTGTGACCATGACCGTCATAGCCCTTAGAATAATCACTAAGTCTATGTCAACACATGCTATCCACATTAGATCACGTAGTAGACTATGGTATACAAGATATGGGTGCTCTAAATCATGGACACATGCTCAATACATATTGACATAGTGTTGAGATAGGAGGCATAAGTCCTAAGTGCTAGGATTTATTTTTTGCCCATAATAATGTGTTGTTTTATCATAGCACAATGAAAATATATTTATACATAACATATTGTTTTCTCATATCCCATCGAACATATACTTATACAAAACATAGTAACCCTGCCCGAATATAAACATAATTTTCTTGTTCTAGGGTTAGCGCTAGGATTAAACATGACTCAACAATTAAGTGGTTCGAACACCATTTTATGGTGGATGACAACTCGAGTATGAGTCTAATCTATGCTAGCATGTAGAATTTTACTCTTGGCCTAGTCCATTAATGGCGAAGCCTGTCCCATACCTTCCAGAACTGACACATAGGAGAAAACACCCAACGTAGGCTTGCAACCTCCCTCAACTTCACATGGCAGTGGTATGGGGTGTACCATCTGCTATTACTCCTCTAGCGAAGACCTCGAGGTAATACTTGTTCTTTGTTCTTGCCCCTTTGGTCTGTAACACAATCTACCTCTGCGTTGTATACGACCGATGATTTGGTAAGGCTAAGTTCTAGTGAGCGATGGCCTCTGCGCAGTATACGACCGGTGATTTGGTAAGGATCGACCCTGGTGAGCAATGGCCTCTGTGATGTATATGACCAGTGATTTGGTAAGGCTCAGATCTGGTGAGCGATGGCCTCTGCGCTGTATACAATCGGTGATTTGGTAAGTCTCGGCTCTGGTGAGCGATGGAAGGAGGAAACGCACATCCAGGGTTATCTATGCGCTAGGGTAAGTAAACGTTTTGGTTCTTATGTTATTTGTGAGACGTATCCCGTGAATGTATTCTCTGTCTAGTGGAATGTAAAATAAATCGAGAGGTTCCATGTACAGACCTCATGTTTTCTTTTTCTTTGTTTGAGGGTTGACAATTGCACCTCTGTATGTATATTCTTCCCAGGATTCCATCAGGTTTATGGTTCCATTTATAAGTTAGGTGAAACACCGTTATTTTTAATGCTTGGGTTTGAGGGTTATTGCATTTTCTCTCGGTTGGTTGTCAATCTTCAAGCCTATAGTTGTTGCAGTCCCTTCCCAGTCAGACCGTGGCCCGAATCGTTAATATAAAATTGAACCCTCTGGTCTTTATCGTTTTCTTTTATTCATCGTTAATTTCACTAGTATTCTTACACTCTGGAAGTCATCCAAATATCTCAAAGCTTATTGATTTTATTTAGATTTGACTATTTAAAACTCTGTAGGAAAATTTCGTATTTACATTCTGTACCTGTATGGAAACATTAATAGGATTTTATTCATTTGAAACAACATTTTTTTTGTATCCTCTGGTTGTAAAACCATTTCTCTGCCAGGAAGAATTGTGGTTTGTCTCGCAGCCACCTCGGCAACATCCTTCGCTTGATCTCTTATCTGATGCAATTATAATATTAAGCTATTTATGAAATGCCTTGCCTGTGTCGATCCCTCTGTGCTAGAAAAAGAGAGGGTATCCTTGTTTAATCAACTGTTGAATGTATGCAGAACAAAATTCATAAGGTTCGAACATGTTTTTTTTGCATAGTTAGACTTTAACCTACGGATTTGGTTCTTACTGTAAATTTATATGCACCCAGGATTTCATATTTTAACCTTCTGTAATGTTGTTTATATTTAATGATCCATCTATTGTGAATATACTCAGGTCACATCTTTTTCACCTCTAAGAATTCTTATTAGTTTAATAATTATTCACTATGATCGTTACCCCAAATCAAAAATTCCAACTGTGTGATTTCGGGAATTAAAATGGTAGTTCTTGTTTAATAGTTGACCTTACCACAATCAAATCCTTTCGTTTATTTGGTCCTCTATACATATTTTGGGCATTACTATTATGTGCTTCCTGTTTGATTAATCTATACACGGTCCATTTCGATGATAATTGGTTTCAATTCTGTACTGACTGTCGCTTCCTCTATTTTATAAGTGAAAGGTTCTAGGCATGGATATATGAAATTAATGATGGGCCCTTTCTATTTTGCGAGGGTACCCATCAGTTAGTGCTAGGTCCACTCCTCCTCCTCCTGGATCATGGACAAATTGTCTCACAAGGGACAAAAGGCGATCTGGTTTTCGTCGGGAATCAAGCTAAGTTTTTTCCCTTGGTTTATTCTACTATTTAATTTCCATAGGATTAAAATGCTACCAAGTTACTAAAACTCTTGTTTACTTCTTTTGCAGGTTGTGCAAGTTGGTGTAATCGATTGAAGGAATAATCTTACCTCGAAAGGTATTCTAGTTCCATGTCCTCCCTTGACCAATCTATGCACGCATTAACTTCGATTACATACAGATTATGTGTATACTTTCTTAGAGCTTTGTTTACTATATAAGAGGTTGTGGAGTTTTTGGTCTATGGTACTCCAATTGTAATATTTTGAACAATGATCGATTGAATACAAATGGAACAACCACATTCCACCCAACCATAGAACGAAACAACCAAGTTCACTTGTCCTTCTCACCCCCTAACCTGACCATGAGTCCATAAGGGAAAATTGAATCATCCTCCTTAGCTATAGTCACCATCCATAGATTAGAAAAATCCTTTTCCTCATACTAATAGTTCTCATAAAAGAAAATATTTTATGTTTCCCAACATACTAAGCATTGTCATGCATCCTCCATATGTTGTTAAAATATGCATCCTTGTGCCTAGGTATTTCCTTCCCTCCTTGGGGAAATTCACATTTTTACAAACCCCTGATTTTTAGGGGTTGCTAGTGGTCAGATTCCACATTTTCCACTTGTAATAATCAACCTTGAGGTAACTCAAACCTGTTCCCCACTCGTGGAGTCATGGTCAACTATTTTTAACCTGGTTGTTCCATTTGTCTTCAAGTATTTAAGTTATTAAAAGTTTGTCTTACACATGTGTAAAAATAAAAGAGGATAGTTGGGAAAGGCAAATCTTTGCCCAACAATCATCAAATGATTAATTACAACACTCAAAATTCCAAATTCAGATTTTCCATAAATGACAAATAATTTCCAAATCCGAATTTTCCAAAAGAGGAAGTTTATTTCAAGGTTCACTTAGAATTTAATATTCTAAAATTTAAGCCTATTACATTAACCTCATAAACCCATTACAACCATTGGTGTTTTTATCGATTGACAAATCCTCCAACACCCAAGTTTTTAATTTTCATGAAGGAATCATATTCTACTTASATGGTTCTGTCCCATTCTAATCACCCTTTAACTTCTTCATAACGTTTATGTTCAAACAAATGTTAAATGTAAGCTATTGAAACATAAGTGACTAATTCATATTTCTTATCTCCCCTTTTCATTAATATTCTTTCCTCCCCCAACTAAGGAATCTCATCTAATTGAACATCATCAAACATCTTATAAAATCATTTTGGACATTTCTTTCCTTCCTAATTCTTCAAATCACTATTTATAGTATATTTGGATTGATTTTAGTGGCAACGTGACTAAAATATTCTTGTATTTCACTCCCAAAGGTTTTTCCTACCTCATGTTTAGTTTCCTTATTCACAAGACTCAATGTTGCATTAATATCAGAGCCATCCATAATAATTTTCTACCATGAACTATGGTCTTAGTTAGATGGAAACAAAATTGAATTTTCAACAATGATACTATAGCTAAACCAATGTTTATTAGCTTCAATATCAACCAAATTATAAGCCTTATGATAATCACTATACCATGCAAACATTAATTTCTTACATTTTTAATCCAATTCATTGTGCTTCTCATCAACAACACAAGAATAAGAAATTGAACCAGTAACCCTAATATGATTTACTTAAGTCTTATTTCTAGGCCAATCCTCTTATGGAGTCATAGCTTTTACTGCCTTCATAGGAGACCTTTTACTTAGATACACAACTATGTCCACTACGTATACCCAATATTTGTTAGAAACAAAGTTATTCTCTAGCATGCACCTTGCCATCTCCATAATAGTGTGATTCCTTCTCTCTACCACTCCATTTTGTTACAAAGGACAAGGTGTGGTGTATTTCTTATACATACATTTTTAATTACAAAAATCAATAAAACTATGAGAGACAAATCATGCCACTATTGCTAATTCTACAAAATCTTATGTTTCTACCTAATTTCTTCTCAACTGTGATTTTTAAAATTTTAAGTTCAAGAAACACGTAAGAATTTTATGACTTTAAAAATTTAGAATTCAAAAAACGCATAAAAAATTTGTTTGAGGAAACACCTCACATATTTTTGGAAAAAACATCTACAAGCCCCCAAAAAATTAAAATTACCTTATACCAAATATTGAGAGTATTTTCATTGATCCTCAAATCTCTATATGAATCAACTTGAGAACCTCTTCATATTTCCAACCCTATGCTTTTAATACTTTAAAGAGAAGTACACCTTCACTTTATTCTCTTTTTTTGTTCATTCTTGTAGAGAAGTACACCTTCACTTTATTCTCTTTTTTTTTTGTTCATTCTTGTATGTGCAATTATGATAGCATAGGTTGATAAAGTAAATGGCAATCCCAATGTAACTATGCAAATGAATTTTTAAGTGGATAAAGTAAATGGAAATCCCAAAGCAACCATGTAAATGAATTTTCAAGTGTGTGGGAATTTATGTTTGGCAAATGAATTTTCAAAAACAATTAAAGCTAACTCAAT
>SNQJ01S0060891.1:0-16763 GCA_010110895.2 Picea sitchensis
GAGGTGTGGGCCCATAACCTATTAGAATATGAAATACGTGTTCTCATTTTACCATTGACAATACCCTTGTCACCCAACCATAGGCCAAAGCCACCATCCAAGCACCTTAACCTTGATAGAAAATCATTTTGGAAGAAAACCCTAGGCTAGATAGCCAAACAAAGGGTAGTGCAAATTTCCCCAAGGATAGCACACCAACAAGAGCTGATCAGATAGTCCAAACCCTAGCTAAGATATAGTCTAAGCCAAACATGATCTGTTAGCTGCAGCAACTGCAATGGCATCTCTCCTCAAACCTGCGCACAAGACTGGGCACTGCAGTGTGCACAAGACTAGGCACTATAATTCTGAGACTTCCTGCCGGAATGAGAACTGGCCTCCTGTATTTATACTAATTCTGGATAACTGCCTCGGCCAACTTCTCATTCTGGGTATCTGTCTGTTCAGTATATATTATTATTTCTAGTTGACTTCTTCTCTTGGAGGATAATAACCTAATATAAATTATCTTCTTGAGCCGACAAGTTTTATAGGGTTATTAGCCAACTCATTAGGGTTTCTTCTTACTTCCCGGAGTATTCTATCCTCATCAGGTTTACACGTGGAGGTAAATACCTCCCGTAGTTACCATAATATCAACATAATGACACATGAAATTCAATAGACAAACTACAGAAAGGCCAACTCGGGTTGTGTGAAACTTCCCTTGGAAAAAAGCATGAAAGATGATCAAACTCAGGCAACATGACATTGACATAAGTTTGCGATGCATGAGGAAACACAAACTCTCCATATTCTTGGAAGAGTAACCAAATGGAGGAGGACACAAATCTATGTAGAAATAATAGCTTCCTAAGGTCATACTAGATCCCAATGCTTGATGAACTAACAAAAGGATGTGCTTTTTCCAAGGGAGACTCTCTGTGCTGCTGAAAAAAGAATGAATATTTCTCGTCCCTTCTTTTTGGAATATTTGATTTTTTTGTCTTTTTCAATTTTTTAAGATCTTGAAAAAGAATGAAAGAATGCTACAATACAAATGAGGAACGAGTTTTGTAAGAAATCATACTAGTTCCAAGCGCAAGGAACATACTAATGCTCAGAGCAAGAAGACATGTGCAGGAAAATGACGCTCGGGGAAAATTCCTCCATGGGTCAAGGTGTCAGGTCGCAGAGGCAAGAAATGCTACAAGTCTTTCATATAAGGCATGCTTCAAAGGTTTAGTTGAGAGAACCATGGATTCAACATTAGGCCAAAGACGCAAATATTAGACTTGCAAATGTGATTAAACAAGACACAATGAGACCCCTTCTATGTAATTTTTACAAGCCCAGAGAACGTAAGATCGACAATTTTTTCATGTTTAGAGAGTTTGAAAAAAAGTAAAAGAAGACTCCAGGGTGTTACACATTATTTTCATCACCCTTATGACCGTTAATGATGTAAACCTATCTGTTTCCTTTAGAGGGGTCAGTGGCCTGAAATCCTGAAGAAATAAGGGAGAAGAACTTTCCCTGAGAGAAGAAGTTGTATTTTCCTTTGAAAAAACCCTATTAAGGAGGATTTTCGTAGGCTGCTATATACACAGGGTGTGGAAATGCCTAATTTCCTTAGATTTCACTATATCTAGGTTGCGGAGTTTCCGCAGGCTGCACTATAGCTAGGGTGCGATGACCTTTGTACGTGGGGAAAATGGGCGTCTTCTTGATGCTTCTAGAAGGAGAAGCTTATATGGTGAGGTGGCCTCCGAACGATTTGGATCTTACTCGCTTTCATGATTTAGTGGGATCATCCTAACCTCCTCACCTTATCCTCTTCAGCTTATAAAAGGAGAGGAGCTCTCATGGAGAAAGTTAGTTGGATTGAGATTGGGAAATTTATGTTGACTTTGAGCTTTGCTTTGTCAAGATAGATTGTGAGTAGCTATCAGATTTAAAGTCTCAGAATCCATTGGAGCAAGAAGTGCATGGGAAGCAAGGAATTGTTCGAAGGAAGTTGACAACATCAAGGCATCTGGTTGTATCTTTCTCCCACATTATATAATATAGTGGCATGCTTCTTTCCCATAAAATCATTACCATTTTATTACATGACTCGATCACATGTTTAGGTTTTCATTGAATCTACTATTACTACTTTCAGTTTGGTTGGTTTGTGTCATTGCAGATCTGATTTCACAAGAGTACTGGAGTGAAGCAGGGACAATAGAGATATAAGGAAGTTATATATTAAGGTATGCCATCCATTCCTTCTTTGGTAGTAAATTCAATGATTGTAACTTAGAGAAAGCGTCATGTCCTGTCTTGTTTTGTTCTAGATCTAGATGGATCTAGGGAGATTAGTTTATGTCTGCATTTACCAATTTATCCTACAACAAAATTGGCGACTCCACTGGGGAATCAAATTGTTTTCCTAGTTTGTCTTGTTTTATTTCTTAGATTTCTTGGTTTATGTTTTCTAAGTCATTGGGAAATCCATATTGACTCTTTGACTATTTAAATTCATGGGAAAACCTTCTTAATTTTTATTTTTTTCTATTTTTGTTTGATTTTCGCACCCTACTTTGAGTGACAATGCATCGACTAGGGATTTATGCACCCTACCTGTTTATACTAGTGCATAAACTCCGTACCCTACCTGTATATGGCCTGTGAAAATCAGGGATTTTTGCACTGTGTTAGTCTATAGCCTGCGGAAATTGTGAAAATTTTGATTTTTGATGGTTTTTTCCTTACCCAGACCTTAGATTTGGTTTTGGGGTGAATTTTTGGGTTTGATTATGATTTGTTTACAGTCTGCTTGACAACGTTGAAACTAATTTTAGCCATATTTTATTTGTTTTCTTTTGAAAGATTTCATCTCTTGCTTTGAGTGTCTTTCAGTTACAAAGCATCGTTTTTTCTTTAGAATTGTTTGGTGAAAGAACTTATTTTTATTTTATTGAATAATTCGTGTTAAAAGAGAAAATTTGATTGGGTTGCTTTGTTTGATAT
Organism: Picea sitchensis; assembly: GCA_010110895.2. Taxonomy (NCBI): domain Eukaryota; kingdom Viridiplantae; phylum Streptophyta; class Pinopsida; order Pinales; family Pinaceae; genus Picea; species Picea sitchensis. Next base: position 2,995 of record SNQJ01S0060891.1, read on the forward strand.
AGATATTCTCTTGCTTTTAGATATCTTTAAAAAAAAATAAAAAAAAATCTTGCTTTACATTAGATTGGGGGCATCCTTGAAATTGATTTCTTGAAAATATTGATATTTATGAGTTTAATATATTTTGGGACATTGTGCATATGGGAATGATAAATGTTTTCTCCTTCTCATAGCATAGCTTTCATCGAAATGAAAAGATTGCATCTTCTTCTCTTTTCATAACTTTCAATTCGGTCAAAACACCATATTGTCCACACCGTTTTCCTTTTGAGTAACAACAACCATAAAATAAAGCACTTATAAAAATTGATTAGACATTTTTGTATTTTCTGGTAGCAAACCTACATTATATTAGTTGTATGTATTTGGAATAGGTGTGAAAGATAACTTTTCAAAGCTGCAAACACGCATAGAATCTTGAGTTAGAGAGCGATTAAATCCACTTATTACATTTTGTCCTGGAACCCCTTCTCACACAAGGGTCAAACCTGAGGTCACATTGAGACTGACAGAGTTACTCACCCTGCTTTGTTGGTCTTGGTGTAGAGATTACGCGTATTATGGGGGTCGCTTGAAGGTATACCCACAATGATGAGTGGAATCCTCTCAATTTGATTTCGGGCTAGATACCCTACCTTTGCGCGTGGATCAGACTGTCGACTATTTCCCCAGGAATCACTATAGTAATTGGTAACCTTAGTGGCCTATCTCTTTAGGGTCTTTACATGAGGTTTTTTTGAAGGAGAAAGTCTTCACGGCACCTGGAATCGACGTTGGCCAAACTCACTCGGGCTCCTTGGAGGGTATACCCATGATTATGTGTGGGAGCTTGCACCAGGGTGTAAGTCTGTTAAGCAGGTCATCAACGTAACTTTTCCACCCTCTCTATCTCATCCCTTTCTTTCTTTGATCCCACGACATTGGATTTCATCACCAACTAGTGCGTTCATTGTGAGAAAGTTTTGTTTGATTGCTTGCTTACTAGATTTTTAGCGTGTGTTGTTTGTTCTCCCTAGAAGACTCTAGGTTGGATATTTATTTAATGGTGTCTGTTCTCGGAACGACCAATGAAGGAACCCCTATTCCAGTGGAACCTTTTTTTTTTCCTTCTTATGGAAACATTGGTCCTCCTTACATCGCTACTTTGAGCCTTCCAAGTCTCACAATTGGATTACCTGTATGGTTCTTTTCCACTCAGGTAATCACGAATGTAGATAGTGCTTATGTTGTAAGCACTTCCCCCCAAGAACATCAACCTAATGTTGATCCTTCACCTTCTTCACTAGTAAGATCTTCTTCACCTTCTCCACTTACAAGGTCTTCTTCCATTTCATATTCTTCGTTGATTGAAATATCTGAAGCTAGTAACTCGGTGGATAAGAATAAGTAGAAACCGAAGAATAAGAAGAAGAAAAACAAGAAAGGATACAAACATACTTCCACTACCAGACATGTTGGAAAACAACCAGTTACTGTTAATTGTGCTGGGAGTGTTGATGATGTCAAGATCACCCAAAAAACCCATAAGCCCAAGTACCCATGTAGGCTTTGCAAGGGTAGCCATCTTCTTAAGGATTGCCCTGGTCTCTCCAAGGTTATAGAAGCATGGTCTACACACCCTCGCCAACCCATGTCATTATCCTTTGAAAAACATGCTGATGACTTCATGTCAACTAGTCATAATGTCGTTGGGAAGAAGAAAACTCGAGTCAAGTTCCCGTGTATGTTATGCAAAGGGCGTCATCTAACTCATATTTTCCCTCATATGGAAGAAGCCTCGAAATTCCTAGAAGACATGACTGTTTCACAACCTCAACTTCCAGCTGCTTATCACAAGATTACTCTCAACCCACCTATATTTGATGGAATGATCAATCTGGTCCCTTCATCGGTCAGTCTGGTTAATCATGTCGTCAATATGGTCACGTCCTTAGTTGAACTAGTTGACAAAGTGGTCGATCCGATCCCATCCTCAATCAATCCCACTCTCTCGTTAGAGAGTGAAACCCAAGTGGTTGATCCGATCCCATATTCGGTTGATCCCACTCTCCCGTTAGAGAGTGAAATCCAAGTGGTCGATCCGTTTCCACCCGTCGATCCCATTCTCCCCTTGGAGAATGAAACCCAAGTGGTTGATTCGATGTCATTATCAGTTGATCCTACTCTCCCACTTGAGAGTAAACCTGATACTACCCACGTTTTTCTCGTTGATACAGACTCTACCATACCAAGAATTCCTCCTTCTCCGGTGGAACCCCCTCCCCGTAATGAGGCCATCCATTTTGATTCGGGTGTGCTAACTGGACCTCGTCTTCCTTCTCACATTCCTTTCCAGATCACAGTGCAGTTTTGTGATCGAAACGTTCCTCAGACACTGATAGATGAAGGTGCGTCCATTAGTATTTTTTCCTCTTTTTCTTGGAAAGCTTTGGGTTGTCCTCATCTTACGTCGGTTACACATAATATGTCAGCTTTTAACAGAAGAACCAGTCAACCTTTAGGGACCCTTCCTCAGTTTAATGTAACTTTGGGAGGGAAAAATTTCTTTATTGATTTCATGGTAGTCCAAAACCCCTTGGATTTTTCTTTAATCCTTGGGCGAGATTATGTCTATGCCATGAAAGCTATTGTGTCCACTCTTTTTTGTGTCATATCTTTCCCTCACGATGGAAGAATTGTGACCATTGATCAACTTTCATTTTTTGGTCCTGAATTGACCTCAACGACCTCCCTACACGGTTCTTATATGCAAACGGTATCGCCCCTACCATAGGTCAATTATGTGGTGTTGTCTCCCATGCCTTCCACTGCAACTAAAAATGACTTGGATCCGGTAGTTGACATGGTGATCTATTCGGTAGGGCTATTGGAGCCTAACCTCCTTACCTCTATCGCGACCCTCGACATGTGTTCCTTCTAGAGTGTGTTTCTTCCATCAAGTGAGGATCTCTTGAAGGCCATGACCGAGTTTTGTCCCTTGACATGGTGTCCTTCCAGAGCACTGTCCTCTTGGAAGCCATGACTAATAAGAGTATAATGAGCATTTTTTTTTGATGTCAAACTTGTTAAAAAATGAAACTATCTTTGAGCATGATTTTATGATTTGAAGCTCGTTAAAAAATGAAACTAGCTACGAGGAGAGTTTTTGTGTCTTCGTGGAAACCTCATTAAAAAATGAAACAAAGGTTATGATAATAGTTCCTTTTTATGTGTCATGATCATTAAAAAATGAAACAAAGGTCTAGGGATTGAACCTAGATTCCCAAGCATAGTTCTTATCCCGTGTCAATCTCATTAAAACGTGAAACAACTTCCCCCTCTCTGTTGAGTCAAGTCCTTCATCTAGTATTTGAAGCTTCCTTTCCTCTGAATTTGCAGTTGGACGAAACAAAGCTTGGGGGGAAATGCTTCTAGCCTCTAGACTTCATGTTGAAGTTGAGCCACTAGCTTCTTAAGATGGGGGCTAAGTACCAACCATACGTTGGGAAGTCACAAGCATAGTTTTCTATGATTCAAGCTTGTGTAAAAATGAAACCAGCTACCTCAAGCATAGTTTCCTCTAGTTCGAGCTTGTGTAGAAATGAAACCAAGACCAAGCATAGTTTTGTTTTGTTTTAAATCTTGCATAAAAATGAAAACAATCCCGAGATTAGTCTTTGTTCTTTCTCATGGTTGTAAATACATGAGAATAAGTTACTGATCTTAGTCTTTGTTCTTTCTCATTCTCATAAATACGTGAGAATGTAACCGAGTATACTTTTATCAATTTTTCGGACTCGTAAAGGTTATACAAAAAATGACCCCTCTGGAGTTCCCTTTAAGATCTTTTCAGACTCTCTAAACACGAAAAGATTTTCGAGCGACCTTGTTCTTTTCACGCTCGTTAAAGTATTTGAAGAAAACTTTTTTTGAGAGATAGTTTATCTGTTTTTCGGTCTCATCAGACTACTTTATGAAAAAGGAACTGAGAGAGTTCTCTTTAAGTGTTTTTCAGACTCTATAAACATGAAAAACCCCCAAGTTTTTTTTATCTTTGGACTCGTTAAAAAAAAATCAAAAGGCCCATATGGGACCGAACCACTCCTTCTTAGGGTTCGTTAAACATACTCTGAGGGACTTGTTCGAAGGATGAGCTTACATTACAAGAATATGTTATCCTCCTCAATCTTGTATAAAAATAAATAGGTACTTGCCAGAAATGGTGGGGGGGTGGAATTGGGAAAGAAATGTATCTAAAACCGTATTCTATGAAAGAGTCACTTTTGAACATGACACCCTTTCACTCACTTTGTGTCTAGGTTGGAAAATTCACTTGTCTCTTGATCATACTCATTTATAAGATTAAAATTTGGTCTGTGATCCTTGTTGTTGAGTCAGTGTTTCCAAGACAGTTGTCGTGTCATGAATATGTTCAAAAATAAGTTCAACCCAGAAATCCTTCTATTGCGTTGGCCATGTATGCAGTATTTAACCCTTCTATTGTGTCTTCCATCTATGGGTCAGTCATGAATCACTTGTTACTCTTATCTACATCAAATCTTGTTACCTGATTCGTGTCATTGATGTGGGATACATTAAGGCCCTCCTGTGATGAGTCTTTTCCTGTCGAATTCAACTCACTATCCAGGAATTATACTTAGGAACTAATTGGTACCTTGGAACTTGCATGCCTCAATGGAAAGTTTCCTCACTTTCGACAATGGTTTTTCATTATTGACCCCTGATCGGGAGATTCCGTCGAGTATTTGAATTTATCTCATTAATTCACACCCGTTGGATTGTACTAGTGTACCTCAAGAGTCATTGACATTAATGGTGATTTCCCTCTCACTTGTTAATGGTATTCATTAATGACTGATAATCAAGTGGTTTCTACCATGTTCGACCTCAGAAGCTATAATCACATGGTTAGATTCGTACTATAGAGTGGTGGAGATGAAGACCCTGAATCTTTTTTGACAGATTCAGGTTGCATTGGGTATATTCAGTTTGTATTGTTGCATAGATCCAAATTGTATGTCTCGTGGCTATGTTCAAATTTGATTCTTTAACACGTAGATCCACAATGTATTTTTGGTGGCTATGTTCAGATTTGAGTCATACTGGTATGGATCCACAATGTATGTTTGGTGGCCATGAACTATCTTACTTGGCATGGATCTTTGCATGTCGGGATTTATGCTTTGAGTCATGAGTATTCTGAGTGTGGGAATGCCTACCTCAGTGATGATATATTATTGTATTGTATTTCCTTGTTTGTTGGTAGGTTTCCGACCGACTGTTCTTTGTTCCCTACACACACTCGACAAAGTGTATTAGCTATCACTCTATTCTAACTTCATACTTTGGGGGGATCTCTGTTACACATTATTTTTGTCACCCTTATGACCATTAATGATGTAAACCTATATGTTTCCTTCAGAGGGGTCAGTGGCCTGAATTCCTAAAGAAAGAAAGGATAAGAACTTTCCCTGAGAGAAGAAGTTGTATTTTCCTTTAAAAAAACCCTGTTAAGGAGGATTTTTGCAGGCTTCTATATACACAGGGTGCGGAAATGCCTGATTTCCATAGATTGTGCTATAGCTAGGTTGAAGAGTTTCCATAGGCTGCCTATAGCTACGGTGCGATGGCCTTTTTGTACGTGGGAAAAATGGGCGTATTATTGATGCTTCTAGAAGGAGAAGCTTCTATGGTGAGGTGGCCTCCGAACAGTTTGGATCTTACTTGCCTTCATGATTTAGTGGGATCATCCTAACCTCCTCATCTTATCCTCTCCAGCTTATAAAAGGAGAGGATCTCTCATGGAGAAAGTTGGATTGAGCTTGGGAAATTTATGTTGGCTTTGAGCTTTGCTTTGTCAAGATAGATTATGAGTAGCTATCAGATTCACAATCTCAGAATCCATTTGAGCAAGAAGTGTGTGGGAAACAAGGAAATGTTGGAAGGAACCTGACAACATCAAGGCATCTGGTTGTATCTTTCTTCCACATTATATAATACATTGGCATGTTTCTTTCCCATAAAATCATTAACATTTTATTACATGACTCCTTGATCACATGTTTAGGTTTTCATTGAATCTAATATTGTTTCTTTCACTTTGTTTGGTTTGTGTCATTGCAGATCTGATTTCACAAGAGTACCAGAGTGAAGCAGGGACAACAGAGATATAAGGAAGTGATATATTAAGGTATGTCATCCATTCCTTCTTTGGTAGTAAATTCAATGATTGTAACTTAGGGAAAGCGTCATGTCCTGTCTTGTTTTGTTCTAGATCTAGGTGGATCTAGGGAGATTAGTTTATGTCTGGATTTACCAATTTATCCTACAACATAGGGAGCACCTTTTTGGGTGATAGTCTATTTGGTTCGAAAAAGGGTTAAAATTGCACCGAAATGACGTCTATTCAAAACCATTTTAACGAGTGTGACAAAGCCAAGATTACTTGAAAATCATTTCAATTTTAAGGAGTCTAAAAAGAGATTAACTATGGACTCAAAACCTTTTTCTGAGTCTAGTCTCCTTAGCCTGAAAAAATATAAAATTAACTGAGAAGAATTCTCCCAGCGAGATGATTCTCCCGAGGCGTACCTTTTTCTGCTATAATCTACAGGATGGAAAAGGGTTAAACTCATTCCAGTAGATGTTCTTTTGGACCAATTTAACGAGTGTTAAATAACAAGGTCACTCGACGATCTTTTCTATTTTAGGGAGTCTAAAAAGATCTTAACTATGGACTCTATGGGGGTTCCTTTTTCATAAGTAATCTCCAAGGCCTGAAAAAGGTGATAAACCAAAACCAAGGAGAATGTTCCTTTTTCGAAGATTTAGTCCCCCAGGCTAGAAAAAGGATTAAAATTACACCTGAGAATACTCTTCTAGCCAACTGAGGTTCCTAGAGCATACCTTTATTTGTAAAATTAGTCGTCCAGACTGAAAAATGGGTAAACTATCGCTGGACAGATGTGCCTTCAAATTTGAGTTTGAAAAGCATGAAGGGAAACAAGATCGCTCGACAATATTTTCATTTTTAGAGAGTCAAAAAAGGGCTTAAAGAAGACTCTAGGGTGGTACTTTTCTCAGTTAATCCAGACGAGATCGAAAATAATAAATACAACCCCATTGGATGTTTCTTTTGAATTTCAAAGCGATCTTCAAAGACAACAAAGCATGCTCATGTGCGAGTCTCGAGGGTAAGGCCTAGAATAAGGGTGCATCAAACGAATGAGGTTTTTTTTCATAATCATGATAGGACTAACAAGGAATCCCAAGCCTATATTCATTACCGACAACATGGACGCTAAAATGCATGAAGGATCTACCTAGGGCATCCATGTAAAGGTTGGCTCTACCACCTAATTACGACACTACTAGAGAAATAATGAAGGTTGCGTGTCGCACTTTGGTGGGGTTGATCCTATGGAAAAGTGAAAAATACAACAAGATGAAGAAAGTGGAAATGAAATCCTAACTTATATGCAAAAAGTTGGAAAAAATGACTTTTACCAAAGGACACCCAAAAAGTGACCCATCCTAGAAATGACCAAACGAAAAGAAAAAGAGTATCGAAACTGTTGAAAATAGCAAGACAACTGAGAGAGGGGGGGTGAATCATTTGTTATTGTTATTAAACAATTTTATGCCTATTGAAATATTATTATCCTTCTCCAAGTGATCATCAAGATTATGCAAGTCATGAACACCAAGAATAATTAACATCAATCACACATATGATATACACAGAGACATATATTCACGAGGAAACCCATAAAGGGAGAAACTTGCTTCTTGTTAGAATGATAGGCAGTATTTTAAGTTTTTTAGATCATAAATATTTGAGCACCAACTCAAAATGAGGCTACAACCTCTTCTTTAAAAAGATGCAACTTGTAGATATCACCAACCCTCTGGTTTCTCTAGCACCCACTAGAAGGAAGCACCAACTCCCTAAGTGTTCCAACACCAACTAGATGGAAGCACTAACTTCCAATCACACAGGCACCAACCTGTATAACAAAGAACAATGGTTCTACCTTGCACCACCCTACCACCCTAGTTTTTCTGGCTACAACTAGATGGAAGCTACAACCCCCTGTGTTCAAGCACCAACTTGAAACTCTGAGGACAACAATCCTCCCTAGCACCACCCTACCACCCTGAGATATAAATCTTTTCTTTAGGAAATTTATTACAATGATATAGTATTTATCAATGGCTTACAAGTCTCATCATTGTTCTGCTACACTACTCTACTATGCCTGCATTAGTGTGTTCCTTCTCACATATTCTTGCGCTTAAATTATCATACAGTCTGTTGTTTTTACCATTTTTGCTATGTCCAAATTATGTTATTCATCTCTGCATTTTATCCCTCAGTTCATGTTGTAAATATTCGTTTCTTATAGTTCGACTAATTTCTACAGAGAAACAACAACCTCTCTCTGTCATGACATTCTTCTTTTATTTCTTCTCTCATCATCTGTTACACTTCGCATATCCAACGCTCAAGTCGGGATTCGAGAATCTCAAAAATGCACAGGAATCATGATTCCAACGCTCGAGAACAATGATTCAACCGCTCAGGAACAATGATTCAGTTAGTGTAACTGAATCGTAACAGATCAAGAAATCATGAGATGACACAACAAACCTTCGATTAGATTATGTTTGATTAGCGTCGTTGGATTATACACGTAGAGGCCTTTTTGAATTTTCAATGTGTAACCTCCGATGTGGATCCTAGAAGAACTAGCTCCTTCCCCTATCTTTTGCTGATGTGACCTTGGGTGATGATCTCATGTGACCATGCGATTGCGGGCATGACCAAAGTTGGTTTGAGATCAAACTGTGTTTTTCCCTGCAATTTACCTCTAGCCTCCATGTTTCCTTTCTCCAAAACCGTGGTTTCAATTGTGGCCCGCCCTTAACTTTTTAAAGTTCGCACAGCTTCAATACCCGCAATGCAATGGGACCGTCAATCTCACGATCTTGACAGTGCTCCTGAACTGACGGTTCAGATCTATCCTCTCAATTTCTATGGATCAGATCTAAACTTCCTAAATCAACTGTTGTGATTTACTTTGTCCTTCTCAATCGATGGCTCTGCCTCTACTGTGGGAATTCGACCTTTCAACAATATCAACGATTATGAAACCCCTTTCTCGATCAATTCGATATCTCCTTCAGGTCTTCAAACTTCTAAAATCTCAAATCTCAAACATTACTTCCCCTCGAAGTATGTGGATTACTGCCACATTTCCTCTTGGAGCCGACGGTTGAGGCTTACTTAGGGTCTTTACCTGAAATCCACAAATTTATGCCACGTCTCTTTTGGATCAGATGGCCCAGATCCACTTCGGATGATCCGACGCTTGATATTTACTCTGGACGATCTAACGAATGAGATTTATTTCGGATGATCGGAGGATCGAGATTTACTTCAGATGATCTGATGGTCGAGAATTTATTTCGGCTCTCTGGACTTTAGGTATTTCAAATCGCAAAATGACACTCTAGATAAGATGACCCAGATTCACTTCGGATCATTTGATGCTTGATATCTTCTTCGGACGATCTGATGACTGAGATCTACATTGGATGATCTGATGATCGATAATTTATTTCGGCTCTTTAGACTTCAGGGATTTCAAATATCAAATTGAAAAATCTTGAAGTGAGATTTTTCCGGAGCGTAACCTCCTCATAAATTTAGACATGAAACGAATGATGTTCATTTGATCAAGATCTTAGATCAACGACTCGATCTGTCTATGATGCAACTTTGCCTTGGATTAAATCCAATGACTCTCCATATTTTCTTATCCTATATTTCCATTTATTTCGATCCGACGGCTGACGGAAATTCAGGTGATCGAGATATTAGATATCATCCCTTTCTTATCCTTTCCTTCCACTTAAATCAATCTGACAGCTGTCGGAAATTCAGAGAATTGAATTCTCAACCGTTTTGCCCCGCTTATCCTATCCTTCCACTTAAAGTGATCCAATGGTTGTGAGGACTCTCAAAGTATATCCACGATCAAGGATTTGATCATGATCACGTTTATGTACTATGATTTCCCCTCTGAGATTTGATCTCTGCATACTATTTACTTCTCTTCTTGAGCTTATGCTTTTCTTGTTTTCCATCATCGTTTCTATTCTTTCCATCAATGAAAAGCACACTCTTCCTGTAAGAAATTCCAACAATATCCCCCTTTGGCATTGATGGAAACCCTAAAAGGTTTCACTATTCTTCTTAGACCTGCAACTGTAGCATCCAGTCCACACCTTTTCTCCCCCTTTGATATCAATGTCAAAGAAAACTGAGAGTGACTCTGTTCTCCCCCTGAACAAAGATACAATAAGCACTCTCCCCTTGATCAGATATTCTATGAGCACTCTCCCCCTGATTAAACAGTATGTTTTAACTTGATAGTAGGGTCACGCCCAACTTATGGCATAGATACTCAAACTAAGATTTTGCAAGCGGTTTAGTGAAGATATCAACTATCTATTCTATGGAGGGAATACAATTCAGCTGAACAACTCTATTTGTAACCTTCTCTTTGAGAAAATGATATTTTATTGGTATATTCTTAGTCTTTTCATGTAGAACAATATTATTGGATACCCTAATGGCACTGGTGTTATCACAATGAAGTGGAATTGGATCAATATAAGTTACCTTCAAATCTGCAAGAGTTTGTATCATCCATCAAATCTGAGTGCAACAATGCACTATCCCTCTGTATTTTATAATGAAATAGATACCTGCTTCTTACTAAGCCGTGATACTAACAAATCACCTAAGAAGAATGCACCTCCACTGGTGCTCTTTCTCTCATCCAAATATTTTTCCCAATCATCATCTGAATATGCAGTTAATTGAAAATTCTTAGTGCTTTGATACCAAAGACCATACGTCATTGTACCCTTCAAATATTTGAATATCCTTTTAACAATTTCTAAATGACTTAGGAGCAGACTTATAACGACCTACCATTCCAACAACTTGCATTATATCAGTACGGGATGTAGTGATGTACAAAAGACTGTGTATCATTTATCGATATGTTATTTGATCAACATCAAGTGAAACATCATCTTTACTGAGCTTCCAACCAACAACCATAGGTGTACTAACAAGAGAGGAATATTCCATCAGAAACTTCTTCAACATCTCTTTCAAATACTTTTCTTGAGAGAGAAATAGCCCTACAAAACTCTAATTGATTTGTAAACCAAGAAAATATGATAATTTTCCTATCAAGGACATCTCAAACTCAGTTTGCATAGAATTATCAAAGCAATGAACTGAAGGGTCATTGGTACATCCAAAAATAATGTCATCTACATAAACCAAAACAACTAATAAATCATCACCTTCAGACTTAATGTATAGATTACTGTCAACAATACCTTTCTTGAACCCTTTGTCCTGTAGAAATTTGTCCAGTCTATAATACTAGTCTTGTGGTGCTTGTTTCAGTCCATATAATTCATTTTTCAACTTACATACATAGTCAAGATTATCTTTTAGTGAAAATACTTCAGGTTTCTACACATATACATATTCTTCTAGATCTCCATTAAGAAATGTTGACTTAACATCCATCTGATATACTTTAAAGTTCTTATGACATGCATAGGAAAGAAATATTCCGATGGCTTCCAATCTTTCCACTGGTGCAAAGGTTTCGTCAAAATCATGTCCTTCAACTTGTGCATACCCCTTATAGACCAATCTGTCTTTATTCCTAACAATTTGTCCTTGTTCATTCATTTTATTATTAAACACCCATTTGGTGCCAATTACATTCTTATCTGTAGGTCTTGGAACAAGCTCCCGAGTATTGTTCTTCTCAATCTGATTCAATTCCTCATTCATTGATTTAAACCAGTTTACATCTTTACTAGCTTCATTATAGTTCTTGGGTTCCACTATGGATATGAAGGCTATATGTGATTTCTCGGTGTCTTTGATTATCCTTCTCCTAGTTTGTACACCTTTGTCTTTATCACCAATTATCTGACTTGCAGGATGATTCTTTTGAGTAATTCTGGAGGGAGGATTTGATGTCGTCTGCTGATTTGAGTCTGCTTGAGTATTTGTATGTTCATCTGAATCAAAGTATTCTCTTTCTGATTCTTGGACCTGTTCATCTTCAACTTCAACTATATCCTCTGTTGTTGATTCAACACTGCTTACATCTCATACCGAGATTTCTTCATCAACTTTTATCTCAATACAATCAACCAATTTATGCAACCTCTTATTATAGCATCTGTATCCTTTACTATTTGTATAATTCCGTAAGAAGATACCTTCATCAACCCTGTCATCATATTTTCCAAGATTTTCATCATTATTCTTGATATAGCACTTACTCCCAAAGACTTTAAAATGCTTGATTGAAGAAGGTCTTCCAAACCATAGTTCATAAGGAGTCCACTCACTTTGTGGCCTGAGATGAGATTTGTTAATAATATGTACAGATGTATGAATTTATTCTATCCAATATGTCTAAGAAATATTCCTTTCATTCATCATTGATCTTGCCATTTGCTAGACTGATCTATTATGTCTCTCAAATACTCCATTTTGGTCTGGAGTCCTTGGAATACTATACTCTCTTTTGATCACATGTTTATCACAAAAATCTTTGAAGTCCTTTGAAATAAACTCTCCTCCTCTATCAGAGCTTACTGCCTTCAATATTTTTCCTGTTTGATTTTCATTCAGAGCCTTAAACACTTTGAATTTTTCAAATTCTTCATATTTTTCTTTCATAAAGGCAACCAATGTAAGTCTAGAATAATCATCAATAATCAACATGAAATAATTTTCTTTTCCTGTACCTTCCTCCCTTGATGGTCCACATAAATCCATATGTACTAACTAAAGATGTTTCTATGTTGATACAAAGTTCTTATATTTAAACTGTGTATGAGTGAGCTTTCCTATTTGTCAAGGTTTGCATACAAAATCATATGGCTTTGATATTTTTGGAAGATATTTTACTGCCCCACTATTTCTAAGTTTGATTAGATGATTAAATTTTAGGTGTCCAAGTCTCCTATTCCATAACCATCTTTCATAATACTTTCTTAAGTGACATTCTTATTTTTCTTCTTTCAAAACATAGACATCGTTTGCTATTCTTATGCCTTTTGCAATCAACTATCCTGAATTCATAGATTGTATTTTACAATCTTTAGAAGTGAAAACAACTTTACATCCTCTATCACAAACTTGACTGACACCAAGAACATTATGTTTTAGACCATCTACAAATAACACATCTTGATCTTTCCCTTTGTCATTACTTAGACTTACCATTCCTTTACCTTTGATTTTTTCTGGTGCATCATTTCCAATGGTTACATTTCCTGATTTGATTTCACTTAGAGACAGAAACTTACTTGTGTCTCCAGTCATATGTTTGGAACATCCACTGTCAATATACTAGGGGTTCTTTTGTCTTTGAGATGAAATTACTAGACCACATTTTTCATTATCTTTCTTTTTCTATGTGTTGGCATTTATAGCTAAGGGTTTTATCCTTGCATCTGCTTTGTAATTATTCAAATGGCAGTTTGCAGCTTTGTGGCTGAAGTTATGAGAATTATAGAATTTGAGATCATTGTTCAATAGGTAAAAGTGATTGGTGAAACTTTGTGTACTCATTGGCTATTTAGTTCTATGTTGCAAAGATTGTTTTTTTCTTGATCTCCTCAGTTGTATGTCTCTAAACTTAATTGTTTTT
>SNQJ01S0060891.1:38181-51816 GCA_010110895.2 Picea sitchensis
GTGGCAGTTCACTCTCGTAACTGCCTGAGAGACTAGAATAGGTGACAATTCACTCCCGTAGCTGTTGGTGTGTGTCCATATCACTCTATAACACCACTATGGAGACTTGGTTCACCTCAAGTCGAACTCATTGAGTTATACAGAGTATATCATGTGTAAATTATTCATTATTCATAACGGTTAATGAGAATTCTTTCCATTCTTTCTCTCCTTCTTCTTTTTCCAATTCTCTCTACAAATGTGTGTATCATTGTTTAGCTAGATATATTATGTGCAGGTCAACACATTTACATTCTCTACTTGTCTTCTCCTCCTCCAATGCCACAATCATTTGTGCTGATTTTTTTTGGAGGGGTTCCAATTATGCTTGTCTTTCTTGCTTCTTTATCTCCGCGATTTTCAAATGTGACTGCAACTTCTTCATATCTTAAGTTCCCTTCAAATGCTCTGTGATGTTCATTGCTTTATGCCTTTGTTTGATTTGTTGTATAGCAGCGATGACTCTTTCTTCTTCTTGGTCCCACTCTTGGACCTTCTCATCCTCTTCCAGGGTAGTCCACATCTACGTGACTTCGTTGAAAAATTCTTCTACTACCCTTACTTCTTCCTACATTTCAGCTATTGGGAGTGTCGATTATTGTTCCCTTTTTTCTCATACCTCGGTAAACGTCGTAGGGTTGAGACTTTCTCTTAGCTCCTCAATCTCTTACTTGTATTGATCAATTGTTTGCGCAATGAGGTTTATATTATCCTTTGTGCTTCTCTCTCATGTTTGCGCGTTGTTTGGGATGAAATTGTAATTCGTTGGTAATCCCTGTTCCAATTGATCTATGCTTTATTTCTCCTCCTCCTTCTCTGTGGTGAATTGATCACATGTGATCTGGAGGATTTTCATGACTCTTATACCCACTTCCATTTTTTTTTCATCTACGCGGGCCTTGCACTGTACTTCCTACATGAAACTGGCCTGTAACCCATATAAGGCCTTAGTAGGCAATTTTTACATGATCATTTATACTTGTTCTACCTCCTCCATGGGTTTCTACGTAGTCTCCTAATCAAATATGATCATTTGATGTGTTACCATAAAGGCATCCCTTCCCTGCATGATGAACTGCATCGTCTCCTCTCCTTCTTTCTGTGTAGGTGGCTTCTGTGTCTTTTCCTGGTGTTGCGCGATGGTGTGTGGCCCTATTTTCCTTCTTAATTGTTGTATGTTTTCATGTAACTCTAGGAGCTTTTCCATGATTTCCTCCCGCTAATCCTCTATAATTTTGACCACTTCTTCACCCCTATCCTGGACCTTGTTTGTGACTAGCTCTGCATCATCATCTCTGAGAGTGATGTATGGGTCATCATTGTCATATTTTCTCTTCTTGTGCGTGTCTTCTTCTTGTGCGAGCTTCCTCACTGTCTGTGAGGTTTTCACCCCACTTTTTGCACCTTGGGCTCTTCCTTCTGCAGCATGTGTAATATCCTTCTTCTCAATCTATGTTCGTCTTGTTGTCCTTGATGTGGTTGGTGTCCTCCTCGGTCATTTTCGTACTATGTTTCTCCCACTTGGTTGAGTCTGTGTTGTAGTTGTTCTAGTATTGTCAATTGGGCTACATGTTCTCACTGAGGATCCTACTTCGGCATTATCCTTAGGCTTATAGGACTGCATCGTACCTATCCTTGTGGCTATTTTTTCTATTGGTAGTTTCCACTGTGCAGGCCACTCTTTGATGATCCAGTCCACTTCCTCTCTCGTGGCATAATGCTGCATCTTGAGCCATGCCTTCTTGGGATCCCTGACAGCTTGGATCCATATGTGATGCCTCTATGCCTTGAATTTGGCTATCCCATCTATCTCCTGCACTACATCCATCGATATGTGCCACACATTCATTGTGCGATGTTGGATTTCTTCTTGCAGCATTGAAAAACAGTGGTATTCACCTGCTATGTTTTCTTGTCCGTTTCCTTCCAGAGGGACTCATATCTGGCCGCATAACACTTCCCCACCCTGTCTAAAAATGTTGATAATTTTGGATCCTTCCACATTGCCAATGCTATCAATATGATCAACCATAAGTAATGGAACCCCATTCCATTAACTTGCACATATCGACAGTCTATTAGCAATTGCTTAAGTAGGTAGGGTGCCCAGCTGAACATAACCCCCTTCGTGCACTGTGCAACTGCTCTAATAACTCCTACTGACACTTCCTCTCTGTGACATTTCCTCAAAAATTTACATGCCATCAACTTTCTGGCAAACCTTGTCTCACTGTCATTGATGTCTTTAATGACAATTCCTCTGTTTCCCCGGTTGTGGGCAGTCCTGTGATTTTGGAAATAAATGCATTTGTATTGGCCTATCCATCAATAGGATTCCTCCATGGACATGGGTGAAAAATTGCTTGAAACATAGTCCCATTTTCTTACCACACCCAAAATGCGGTATGTCCAATAGGTTCATGATTCCTCATTTGTAGAGCCCCATTATCCACTACGCGAGATCCAATATGGGTTTACCTAGGGGTTCAATTTCCCCTGTGTTTATGAGATAATTTTCCTCGTCCAACTCTAGAAACTTGGTTGCATCACGCACATTGTGATCGACGTATCCAAGATTTGGTACCTTTCCTAGCATATCATCGATAGAAATGATTTCATCTGGGAGGTATGAGAGTGTAATCTCCATGGTGTCCCGCTCCTTTCTTTTTTGTCCTACAAAAAATGTACCTAACTCTACTACGTATGTTTCCTCTTCTTCCCTTTCAGACTCTAGTTGGTCGATGATGTCTTCAACCAACGCCTCATCGTGTTCCTAGGACTATCACGGTCCCATTGTTTCATCGAGTTTTGAAAGTGTCTTGGGGTTAGGGTTTGAAATTTAGTTCTGACCCCCAAATCTCCACCCTATTTCTCCTTGTTTCATTGTGGAGGGATATTCCTCAACCCATGTCGGGATACTAGATTCTAGGTCCTAGGTGGTAGCATCCTCTAGCTTGACCACATTTTGATACTGTTGCATTCCTTCCTTACGCCTTTGGCCCTGCCGTGTAATCCAGACGAACTGTCCTGGTGTTCCGAACTTTGGTGGAGTCATCCTCTCTCAAATTCAAACACTTGCTTGATCTTGCATAACTACTAGCTAGGGAATGCACTCTATTTCTCGTTATATCATATTCACTTTCTACTTTTCGCATTCATTTGCATTGACTTTAATTTTTCCTATGCGTTGTATTTGGATGTTTGTTGTCGTAATTACTGCACACAACTTTTTTCAGTATTTTTGTATTTTCTTTCTTTTCTATTTTTGTATTTATTTTTCCCTCTTTTTCTCCTTTTTATTTATTTTTCTCATTTTCCTGTTCTACTCTCTACTATAGTACACTATATACATGCATTTCTTACTATGCTATAAATTTTAATCATTAGGAGGTTTGTAACACCCCAGGTTTTGAGCCCCATTTTAAATAATGTATTGTTACAATGTTGAGAGGCCAAAGTGCCGAAGAAATGTAATGTTTTGATCATTATTAATAATAAATACATCGTTGGCTGCTAGACGTACAAGGACTAGAGTTATAGGGGGATATGATTCCACAAGAGGGGGGGCTTGAGAGGATAAATGTTCATTTCTTATTTTAATTACCCTTTTGTCTAAGGGAAGGGTCAATTACATGAACTTCTTGGGGAAGTCTAGGAGGTTCTTGATTCCCCACGAAATACTTAATCCACCCCTGGTCTATTGGGGCAGGGGGGGTTGGCTGATTGCTCATTCGCTCATTGCTCATCCAATCCTTCATATGGTTATTCGCTCATCCACTTGATAACTGGTTCATGCATTCATTCACTTTCTCACTCGTTCATTCATCTTGTCCTTACCTATCACTCATTGATCCATCCCCATCTGCATCTTGGCTTGGGAAAGGGAAACGAACTGTTGAAGAGAAGCCATGGTATCATTGGTTGTAGAGGTCATTGGTGTAATCCAGCCATGAATTGAGGCATGCATGTCTGAGATGCATTGGCCTATGTCAATCTTTGTTCACAACTGTGAATCCTGAGTGTTCCAGCATGGAGATTCTGGACCAGTTGCGTTGGAGCCCTAGAAGGAGAAGGACTTTCTCAGTGACTGTGTGGCATAGAAGGGTGGAGGTCCATTCTCTTGGGTGGTGTAAGCTGGGTAGAATAGAGTTGGGTACTTGTATTTTTGTGAGTTTTGGGAAATCCTATTAGAGCTTGAGTGCTGATTGGTTCGGGAATCCAAGTAACACTCTGTAATTGTCCTTGTGGATTCATAGCCCTGGCTCAGGGGTGACATTGTTGTTGAGATTTGGAGCAGTAACGTATACGGCTGGGTGGAACATACTTGGTCTGCAACCAGTTGGTGTCATATTTATAAAGATAAGTTCTCTCTATTATAGTATTATTTACCTATATATGAATGTATTTCGTTGTGTATATATTTATCATTTAATTGAATCTTTAGAATATGCATGCTTTCTTGTTATTTTTTTGCATGTCGTTAAATATTTTATTTTATGCATCCTTATTAATTAAAAAGGTATAAATAAGAGAAAGAAGTACAAGGGTGGGCTTGAAGGTGGCGTACCCATGTTTGTGGGTGGCCGGGGTGTGTTATAGATTGGTATTAGAGCTTCTGGTTGAAAGGCCAGGTCGGTATGGGCCAAGTCTCTTGGTTAGAGTCTTGTGGTCGAGATCGAATTTGATCGTGAATTTGAAAATCTTAGGAGGAATGGCATTGCAGAATCTATGCAGGAGCTAGAACGTCAGATATCCTTTGTAAGGATTCAAAGGATCGCGGTTGTCCCCTTCAAATTCGGTAGAAACCGCCATTGTGGGATCAAGAGAGTTTTAGGATCTTTGGATCGGAGGGCAGGGGAACAAGGTTCGTCTGATGAAAGTGAGGAAAAAGTTAAGTAAAAACCGTCAGATCTCATTGGAGAGAGATCGATGGCTGGGAGGCATTGCAGGGACACAATTTGCATGAGAGTTAATTTCCTAAGGAGGTCCTGCAATCCAAACCATGGTTTCACCAAGGGTTTACGTGTTAGCGTCAGAACAATTGTGAAAGGAAGATTACTCCAAACCTCCGATGCATGCCCCCGTAAATTGAAAGGCATTAAGTGATGTGACATGTTAGTGCTCGAACATTGAAACTCTGAAGAGTCGAAGTAGATCCAAACCGTTGATCAAAGTGGACACGTGACAGGATATCCTACACTCTGGCGGATAACCACTTCAGAAGAAATATGGATGTGAAAATCTAGAACTCCCGAAGCTCGGAGTTCATCTGGACCATCCATCAACAAGGAAATGCGGTGCCAGTTCTATCAATTTAGAGACTTAGTACTCCGGAAGGTTTTGCGTAGCGAACCACTAGGGTAAGAATTAGCTGAAGTCCCAAAGTATTAGAGGACCGTTGATCTCAAATCAACAAGAACTGTTGATCTTTGTAGCATTATCTCTTGAAGTCCCAAAGTCCAGGGTTAATACGGACTGTCCAATAAGGGAGACATATGTCGGCAGATTGGCCAGTTCGGGAGAATTGGAAGTGTGCTAGTGTGGAAACTCCCTAAGCCCGAAGAGTCGAAGTGGTGGGGCACGATGACGTCACCTGGAGGTGATGTAGACCTTGAAATTTTGAAGTGACATGGCTCACAGATGTCACCTAGGATGACGTGGACACATGGGATGTGTGCCACATGTCAGTGAGTTTTGACCCTGTGGAGGATTGAAATGTCAGTTAGAATGTGACACATGTCACCCTACTGATTGGGTCACGTGTCCTATTCTAGTATTTTTCCATGTGGGAATCGATCGTGTAGTCCAGAGACTGGGCACTACGGAGGAAAAATATGTGACATTTTAAGCTGGGTCGAGAACTCCCAAAGGCATAAGTACATATCAACCGTTGATCCCAGAAGACACATGTCTATGGATCATCAACATTGGGTGCAAGTACTCCAAGAGAATGTGAAGGCAGAGAGTTTGAAAATCCCGAAGCCCGAAGAGTCGAAGTGATTCATATCGACCATTGATCTATGGGAGGACACGCGTCGACAGATCGTGAACTCTGGGTGGAATCCTTCTAGGAGGAAGCAAGTGGGGGAAGTTGAGACTTTCGAACGCCGAAGTCCCAAAGTGAACTAGAGTTGTTGATTTGAGGTGGACGCGTGGAACCTAATACAGAGCTATGGGTACATATTACTCTGGGGGAAATAGGAGGTCGAAAGTACAGAAATCCTGAAGCACGGAGTCCTGAAGTTAATATTGATCGTTGATCATGAATGAGGGCAAGGACCATTGATCTGGTCTTGGCTAAAGGTTTCAAAGTTTTGAAGTGCCAGGAAGGATTTGGCCTTGGTTTCGAGTCGTGGTCACATGGGGAAGTGGTTTGAAAGGAGTGCATGTGCATAATTAAATTATGTATCGACTAAGGGATAACATGAAAGTGTTATATGGTGTAGATTGATACATATATGTTCTTCATGAATTGAGAAGAAAAGGATCCTGTAACATGGTTTGGAAAATTTTGTTTATCATATGATTAATTCTAACAAAAATGGTTGCTTGCACATTTTGCATAATTAAGGGGTTTAAACACATCAGCTCATAATGTGTATTGAAGAAATGGAACAAGGCAAGGGAGCCTCCATCCATGACAAGGAGGCCGAAGGCCAAAATACTAGAGTTGGTAATGTAGAGACAGAGTCCAATGGACACAAGGAAAGAGGAGGGCAGGAAACATTAATAGAAACTGTAAGAAGCCTGAAAATAGAAGTGCATAGCTACAAAGAAGACAACGAGAGACTGAGGAGAGAGAAAAGTCATATAAATGCTCGAGTGATGCAGAGCTTAAATCAGTTATAGAGGAAAATGAAGAAGGGATCAAACTCAAAGCAAGAGGAAGAACGCAGGTTTTGTGAAAGAAGAGAGGATCATGGAAGATCTAGTTATTCAATAAGTTCCAACAGAACTCGTAGATGCCACTCACCTCCTTACTCAGAAAGAATTTTTTATGTATCAGAAAATCCCATAAGCAGTCCATAGGTGTCGCCTGTCAGGCACCAGAGAAGGATACAAGAAGTGGATAGTTTGCAAGGAGAGATGAGGAATCTTAAGCCACCTTCCTTCGATGGTGAAATATAAAAGGAAGATGATGTTGAATCATGGTTTCTTGGACTCAGGAGGTATTTTCAATTGCATAACTATTCATCAAACTTGGACGCCAAGATTTCCACCTACCATTTACACAGGAAAACTGCAATGTGGTGTGATCAACTGAATCAATTTGAACATATTAATGAGAGCAGGATCACCTGGAAGCAGTTCAATAAGTACTTCCAGAAGGAGTACCTCTCAGAGAATTTCTATGACAAGAAAATGCAGGAGTTATTTGAACTCAGGCTGGGAAGCATGACTATGGTAGAATATGAGAATAAGTTATTGAGATTGTTGAAATATGTTAGGTTTTTAAATGATGAAAAGGTAAAGATACAGAGGTTTTTGAGTGGATTTCCATCCTTTTATAAAGAAAATATTAGGTATGATGAGGCCAAGACCTTTATTGAGGCCATCTTGAAGGATAAATACCTGTATGAGCAAGGACAAGGAAGAGAATTCCTGTAGAAATCTTGGAAGGATAAGAAGAAGGAGAAGTTCGATCAGGGGATGAAAGGATTCAAACCTCCCTTCAATAGGAATGAGCCTAATATAAATCATCAAGATCAGTATGATAAGGGTGAATCCAAGAAAAAAGACTCCTTGGGAAAAAGGGGAAGACCACCTATGCAATGTTGGGGATGCAAAGAATATCACATGTACAAGGATTTCCCACACAGAAAGGACAGGGTGAAGACTGTGCGCAACGTCCAAGAGGCTACAACAGTCGAAGATATGGGAATAATCTATGCATCCTTATATGATCAACAAGAAGAGTACCAGTCCAATATGATCGAGGTGGAAGGTAAGATCATAAATCAACCTATTTCTATTTTAATTGATTCAGGAGCAAGTCATTGTTACATTGATCCTAAAATAGTGGATAGATTACATTTGGACAAAAGTAAGCTTGGAAAATTAAGTTTGGTCTAGCTAGCCACTGGAACCAAAAGGAGAATCCATGATATGGTCAGAAGATGTTCCATAAGTCTTAATGGTGTGAATACAAATCATTATCGAAATATTATACCATTGGGGTCTTATGATATTCTAATTGGAATGGATTGGTTGGAAAAGCATCATGTTGTCCTATATTTTCGTAGCAAGACATTTACGTGTATTGATGAAGATGGAAAATAGAGCACTGTGAAAGGAGTTCCAAGACCCATCTCTATAAGGGAGATTTCATCCTTACAGTTGAAAAGATGTTTTAGGAAAGGATGTCAATTGTATGTAACTCATGTGGAAGAACCATAAAATACAAAGGGGCCAAGCCTTGAATATTTCTTGGTACTACAAGAATTTGAAGATGTATTCCAAGAAATACCAGGGTTGCCACCAAGAAGGGAGATAGATTTCTCAATTGATATAGTGCCTGGAGTTGCCCCGGTGTCAAAAATGCCTTACAAAATGATCACACCAGAGTTAAAATAATTACAAATGTAGTTGGAAKAATTGGTGAAGAAAGGGTRCATATGTTCAAGTGTTTCACCTTGGGGAGCACCAATAGTCTTTGTCAAAAATAAGGATGGAACCTTGAGGCTGTGTATTGAATTTTGAAAAATGAATAACTATACTATAAAAAAMAAGTATCCTCTGCCTAGAATTGAYGACCTCTTTGATCAGCTAAGAGGATAAAATATATTTTCAAATATTGACCTGAGGTCAGKRTCCCATCAGGTAAGAATGAAGGAAGAAGRCATTCATAAGACATCCTTTTGGACCAGGTATGGGCATTATGAATTTGTAGTGGTTCCATTTGGAYTGACCAATGCACCAACTGTCTTTATGTGCTTAATGAATGGAATATTCAGAAATTATTTGGATAAATTTGTCATAATGTTCTTGGATGACATACTTTTCTATTCTAAGCCGGAAGAGGTGCATGAACATCACTTAAGACTAGTATTGCAAGTGCTGAGATAACATCAGTTGTATGCCAAGTTGAGTAAGTGTTCTTTTTATCAAAATAAGATCAATTACTTGGGACAAATTATTTCAGAGCAGGGCATAATAGTAAATCCATAGAAGATTGAAGCCATTAGAGGATGGACAACACCCAAAAATGTGTCAGAAGTTAGATCTTTTATGGGATTAGTTGGTTACTATAGAAGGTTCATAGTAGGGTTCTCTAATATTTCTCATCCCATCACTTCTTTGCAAAAAAAGGGAACTAAACTTGAATGGACACCTAAGTTTGAAGAAAATTTTAATCTATTGAAGGAATTACTTACTAGCTCACCAGTCTTAAATATTGCTGACCCAAATGAAATTTTTGTGGTATGTACAAATGCATGTAATGAAGGACTTGGCGGAGTCCTCATGCAAAATGGACATGTCATTGGTTATGAGTCTAGAAATATTAAGGAGCATGAGAGGAACTATGCCACACATGACTGGGAGATTGTTGGGATTGTCCACACCTTGAGGATGTGGAGGCATTATTTAATGGGGAATAGATTTGAATTAAGAACAAACCACATTGGCCGGAAGTATCTTTTTGAACAACCAACCTTGAATGCCAGGAAAAAAAGATGGATGGAATTTTTAAGTGAATATTACCTCGATATCAAGAATATCAAAGGAAAAGAGAATAAAGTTGTTGATGAAATTAGTAGAAGAGTGCATCTCATGCATGCTACTGCATTCAGTATGCATCCATCATATTTGAAGAGAAGAATTTTAGATGGTCTTGTTACAGATGAGCATTACCTACAGGTAAACGAAATCTTACAACAAGGCGATGTACAACATAAAATAAAGGAGTATGAGAGAAAGGAAGATGAATTGCTCATGCATAAGAATAGAATCTATGTTCCTAGTTCTGGAGAATTCAGGAATTTGGTATTGAAGGAAATGCATGTTGCTCCTTATGCTGGACATCCCGGTTACTAGAAAATGATGACAGTGGTAAGAAGCCAATTCTTTTGGCTGGGAATGAAAAAGGATGTTGTTGATTACATCGTTCGATGCATGGAATGTCAAAAGGTGAAGGTTGAGAATAGGCACTTAGCAGGTTTACTACTGCCATTACCAATCCGAGAGAAGAAATGGGAGGTGATAACAATTGATTTAATAAATAAATTACCCAGGAGAGCAACACAACATTATTCAATCATGGTGGTGGTTGACAATTTAACAAAGGCTTATCATTTTGTTCCTGTAAAAACAATACATACAACGGCTAATATTGCAGAAATTTACATGAGGGAGATTGCTAGGTTGCATGGGATACCTAGGACAATTGTCTCGGATAGAGATACAAAGTTTACCTCCAATTTCTTGATGGGATTGTTTAAAGGATTTGGTACAAATATAAACTTTACCATAGCATACCATCCCCAATCAGAAGGGAAAACATAGAGGTTCAACCGAGTAATTGAAGATATGTTGAGAATGTATGTGATGGATAAGCCATATAAGTGGGAAGATTACTTGCACTTGGTTGAGTTTTCATATAATAATGGGCATCAAGATTCATTGAGAATGATCCCATTTGAATCCTTGTATGGTAGGAAATGCAATACTCCGGTGAGCTGGGACAACCCAACAGATAGAGTGGTACTTGGGCCAGAGTTGCTCAAAGATATGGAAGACCAGATGGTTAAGATCAAGCATAATTTGAAGGCAGCTCAGGATAGACATAAATTTTATGCACATAAGAACAGGACAGCTAGATAATTTAAATTAGAGGAGCATGTACTTTTGAAAGTGAAGCCCAAGAAAATATCCTCAAAATTGGGTATTTGTACAAAGTTGGCAGCCAGATTTTGCATACATGTTGCATACAAAATAGGGCTAGTTGCATACATGTTTGCATTGCCTTCTTCCATGAATGTGCATAATGTATTTCATGTCTCTTTACTAAATAAATATGTACATAATCTTAACCATGTTATTGATTGGCATATGATTTAGGTAGAGACAAAGGGAGACTTTCAAGTTCAACCAATGCGGGTATTAGACAGAAAGGTCAAAATTCTCTAGAATCGAGTTATAGAGATGCTAAAAGTTAAGTGGACCTGCTACTCTCATGAAGATGCTACCTGGGAGCATGAAGATACCATGTGGGTAGAGTACCCATAGCTTTTTGAATAAATTTTGAGATTTTGATCTCTATTTTGTATATGCATTGAGGACAGTCCCAAAATAAGGGGGAGGGGATGTAACACCACAGGTTTTGGGCCCCATTTTAAATAATGTATTATTAAAATGATGAGAGTATAGAGTGCCCAATAAATGTAATGTTTTGATCATTATTAATAATAAATACATCACTAGTTGCTAGACGGACAAGGACTAGAGTTATAGGGGGCTATGATTCCACAATAGAGGGGGCTTGAGGGGATAAATGTTTATTTCCTATTTTAATTACCCTTTTGTCTAAGGGAGTGGATCAATTATGTGAACTTCTTGGGGAAGGCCATGAGGTTTTGGATTCCCCATGAAATAATTAATCCTCCCTTGTTCTGTTGGGGGGGGGGAGTTGGTTGATTGCTCGTTCGCTCATTGCTTGTTCATTCCTTCATACGCTTATTCTCTCATATACTTGTTCACTGGTTCATGTGTTCATTCAGTTTCTCACTCATTCATTAATCTCATCCTTACCTATCACTCATTGATCCATCCTCATCTGTGTCTTGGCTTGGAAAATGGAAACAAACTGCTGAAGAGAATCCATGGTATCATTGGTTGTAGAGGTCGTTGGTGTAATCCAACCATGCTTTATGCCTACATGGCTAAGAGGCATTGGCCTGTGTCTAACTTTTTTCACAGCTGCGAGTCCTGAGAGTTCCATCATGGAGATTATAGACCAATTGCAATGGAGGCCTGAAAGGAGATGGATTGCCTGAGGTACTGCGTGGCAGAGAAGGGTGGAGGTCCATTCTCTTGGGTGGTGTAAGATGGGTAGAAGAGAGTTGGGTACTTAGATTTTTGTGAGTGTTGGGAAAGCCTATGAGAGCTTGAGTGTTGACTGGTTCAGGAAGCCAAGTAACATTATGGAACNAGAGGCATTGGCCTGTGTCTAACTTTTTTCACAGCTGCGAGTCCTGAGAGTTCCATCATGGAGATTATAGACCAATTGCAATGGAGGCCTAAAAGGAGATGGATTTCCTGAGGTACTGCGTTGCAGAGAAGGGTGGAGGTCCATTCTCTTGGGTGGTGTAAGATGGGTAGAAGAGAGTTGGGTACTTAGATTTTTGTGAGTGTTGGGAAAGCCTATGAGAGCTTGAGTGTTGACTGGTTCAGGAAGCCAAGTAACATTATGGAACCGTCCTTGTGGATTCATAGCCCTAGCTCAGGGGTGATACTATTGTTGAGATTTGGAGCAGTGGTGTCTACGGTTGGGTGGAAAGTCCTTGGTCTGCAGGCATTTGGTGTCATATTTATAAAGATAAGTGCTCTCTATTATGGTATTATTTACCTGTATATCAATGTATTTCGCTGTGTATTTATTTATCGTTTAATTGAATCTTTAGAATATGCATGGTTGTTGGTTATTATTGTGCATGTCGTTAAATATTTTCTTTTATGCATCCTTATTGATTTAAAAGGTATCTATAAGAGAAATAAGTCCAAGGGTGGGCTTGAAGGTGGCATACCCTAGCCTGTGGGTGGCCAGGGTGGGTTACAAGGTCGATTGTCCATGTATAGTTTCAGTCGACTCCCATTGATCATTCCTTTTAATTATGTTCCTTCCAAATCCTTTAGCTTCATAGATCCCCCATATATGAAATTCTTTACTTCATAGGGTCCTAGCCAATGCATTCTAAATTTACCAGGATGTTGAAAATATTTATTGTCATAGAGTAGGACTAGGTCTCCCTCCTTGAAAATCTTCTTCTTAATATGTCTGTCATGCCAATATTTGTCTCTTTATTTCTACACTTCCTGGTGAAATCCTACCATAATCATGTTCTTTTCCATCTCCATTAGTTGATTTAACCTTTCCTTTATTGTGCCTCTTTTTGTCATGCTGGTAATTGCTGCTACGCATAGACTACGTGGAAAAAATTATAATGGCACCACTGCTTCTTACCCATACACCAATTTGAATGGTGTTTGTCCTGTCAACTTCTTACATGTGGTCTTGTATGCCCATAGTACTACTGGTATTTTCAACTCCCAATAATCCCTATTGAAATTGCAAATATTATTCAAGGCATTCTCCAAGATATTATTGAAGATTCTATTGTTCCATTTTCCTGAGGATGGTATGGTGTACTCTTTTGGTGATATAGTTCAAACTCCTCTATAAGATCCCTAATAGTACTAGTGATAAAGTGAGTTCCTTTGTCAATCATCAAAATTCTTGGACACCCAAACCTAGTGATCACTTTCTCAAACAATAAGTGTGTTGTTGTCTATGTGCTATAGTCTTTGACTGGTGTTGCTTATGCCCATATTGCTATGTATTTTGTCGCATTAATGACATATCTATATCCTGACCTTTTC
>SNQJ01S0060891.1:56571-69499 GCA_010110895.2 Picea sitchensis
CTATTCTTCTCCAAAATTAAGCCTTTCCCTCCAAAATTGGGTCTTTCCTCAAAATAGGCCTATGCCCAACATATTCCTATGTAAATAAATCAAATAAATTAGACAGGGGAATTTATATAAATTGGAAATTTAAGTCACGGACCTTGATGGAAAGGTTCAATGTTTGGTCAATTTATTGTGGAGATGAAGCTAAGCCAATATCCTTCGTAGCCTTAGTTCAAGATCGAGAGAGAAGAGAAAACAAGGCAAAGGTTCTCTTATGAATCTATGTAAAAGATAACATTATTCCCCATATAAATGGGTGCAAAATGTCCCAAGAAATATGGGAGGCACTTAAAGGTTTGTATGAGACAGGGATAATTTTAAGGATGGAAATTTATTTTGAAATGTAGAAACCTTGGCAAATCTTACTGGTCCTTTATATTTCAACTATAAATTTTTGGTGATATTTTTGTTAAAATATTCAAATTTCTAAGGATTTTATATAGTTTTTGTAATTTTTTGGAGATTTTTAAGGTAAAACAATTTTGTCCTATAGAATTTGGGCAAATAATTTTTAGAATGACGAATCTGTTTTTGGGAAAAAGCATGGAAAATTATCCCATGGGAGAAATTTAGCCCCTAAAATTTTCCCTGGTATGATACGACTAATACAAATCAATATTTTTTTTAAAAAGAAAAATTCTCTTAATAAAATGGAAGACAATGAAAATATTGGTAAAGATGGATATCATATATTTATAACCAATATTGTAGCAAGAGAGAAATCACCTTTGTTTGATGATTTGACAGGTATCCTATTGTAAGAAGAGGAACGAAGGAATAATCTTAATAACAAGTTTCATAGTTTAGATTTGTTCTTGATAGCCAAAGCCAAAAATCCATACAAAGGAAATCCCGGGAAATGAATGTTCGAGTGTTATAGCATCATTTACCACCCCATATGCATTTATGCCTTGTTGGCCTTATGACTTAATCCCTTCTCTTCTTCTGGGCTTCATTTACCCTTTTCCTCTTCAACAATCATCATAAAAATCCATTTTTTGACATACATGTTCCCTATAAGTTATGCAACACATGCACATATGCATGTTTCTGCTTTGTAGGGTGCATACACATATTTTTCGATAAAAACAATGATAAATTATGTATTATTTGGTGGGGTTTATTGGTTCCCCTAGTTCCTAACCCCCTATTTCCCATCTACAACTATTTTCAAGTACTCCAACAACTTGGAGAGACTATAAAAGGATACAAGGGGTAGAGGAGAAAAGACATCATGCCCTTTTGCACCATCATATTTTCCATATGTTTACTTGTCTCCAAGCCCCTTTTAACTTGCTTCTTATTTAACCCTTCATAACTGGAAACTACTATTTGCAATCATCCTTGCTCCTCTTATCTTGTCAGGAAGAGTTGTTTCCTTTTTCTTGGAGATGCTTGAGCACATGAGTCAGAGGTAGTGTTGATATTCATTGGCGAGGGTGGAGGGACTTGGAGTCTGGTTCTGGAGAAACACCACAATGGATATAGGTGGTAAATACCCTTGATTCTATTGTTTATTAATAAAAGAATTGTATTTCCCCTTCTATTTCATTTTTTAGTGTATGATTATTTCATTTTGGTAAATTTATTAACTAAGACACTAATGGATGTATTTTCAATCATTTTATGTGAGAATTGGTTATCTTGTAACTACCCCTTTGTAGTTTTCTTCTTCATTATTTGTAGGTGTTTGAAGGACTTTGAGAGAGGAACACTGGAGTGAAAGGTTTCAATTGAGGGATCATCATCTAACATTTGGAACCAGGTATGTATCATACTTTCTGACTGAAAGTTAGTTAGTTAGTTATAAGATTGTTTGATTGTTATTGTGGATTGAGTGTAATGTTTTTGGTCAATTATTTGTTGCGATTGTAACCCAAAACCATAGCAGAAATCTGTCTGTAATAGAATTAGACACCATATTGGGGATGGTCTCCTTTTTGGGTTAGTTATAGGTTCTTGTGATTTTTTTTCTATTTTCTTGACACTTTTCGATATTTATTGATTAATTTAGTGTCTCAAAGTATCATTCCTTCTTTCATAAGCTTTCTTTCCATCTCTTTACAATCCTTTTAAACATTTTAGAGTGACATATGTGTTCTATTGTGTAGACAGGTGTGTACATACATGCTACGTTTGATATACAATCATGGACATACACGATCTCCTATATATAGGTACATATACATCCTAGGAAGAGGTTTTCTACTTTTTCTCAGCCTATCTGAAGGATTTATTTGGGTTTTGAGGATATTTTAATTTCTCTAGGTATCTATAGCCTAGTATCAGTCTCAGGATATAGTCAAGTTTTATAAATTTAAGAGAAAAAAAAAAAAAAAAACTTTGGTGCTCCTTCAGATTCTTTCTAAGTTACTCTTGGATTGATTAGCTAGTTTAGTTTCTAGGATTTTCCTTTATGATTTCTATTTCTCCTTCTATGTTAGTTTTGGTTTTCTTTTTCAGACCTGTAGCTTTAATCTCTAAGACTTAACTTATCCTTTTCTCAGTTATTTTTTATTAATTATAGAGGCATACACTCCTTTATATTCATTATCTTTTGTATATATGCCTATTGAATGGAGACTGATTTCGTAGCTCTAATATCCTTTCCTAGGTATCATAGAGGTGACTATGGCGTTCTTTCTGTGGTACCTGAGGAAGATGTTGCATCACACTTTCAGTACCCTTAGAGGGTTCCCCGCAAAGTGAGGTTTACTTGCACCAGGAAGGCTTGTTATGTGGAGGCTAGGATAACTACCTCTCACTCCTTAGTTCATCTGTATCGAGACTTAATAAAATCGTGTTGGTTTCCAAAAGGACCCTTTTCTACTTTTTCATTACTTCGGACTCGGGACTTAATCTTATTGTGATGAATTTTTGGAGAAAGTATTTGTTTGTGATGTTTCTCTTAACACTTTTTAGTGAATTTTTTCTTTGTGTAGTTGTTCTTAGGTTGTTCCTATACTAATACTTTCATATTGTTGATTCAAGATTGGTCGATCAATGCAGCTCTATTGGTCATGAAAGAACCCCTCATGTTCTTTAGAATCGTGGAATCACCGGTTTTCAAAGTAAATGTGTGAAACTTTTTCGGACATGAAAAATAACACAAGGGATGAAGTTATGAATAAGAACATCATGGATAACGTTCTTGGGGATACCAACGGGGACCCCAAGGTGGTTCTTGTTCTAACTTTCCTTTCTTTGGAAATGTTGGCCATTAATGTAGCCACTTTGAAGGTCATTAGTTTGAATATAGGACTATCAGTACATTGGCCTATATTGGCTCATTAACCCAATTGGGGCATATTATATTAGTAATGTTATTTTATTTGTATAATGGGCTTTGACCGTACTTGTAATTGCCTCTAGTCTCCCTGCCATACCAAGGGAGACATTTTCATTTGAATCTTGTACTTGAACGCATTTAAGTGGGGTAAAGGAGGTTCCCCTCGAAGGAGTCTTATTATCTGAAATTATCTCTTTTTTCAAGGCCTTTGAGAGTACTTTTTCTGAGTTTTTTCATATATTGATATTTGGTTCTTAACATATGGTATGAGCTCAAAGTGTAGCAGGGTTTCGTTGCTACATCGAGACACCTTGGAATTGTAGCTATAAATTTGTTTTCTACAATGTTTCAAAGGAGCAGAAGCGGAGGATATTTAGAGACAGATCAAAAGATGCGTTGGGTTAAAAATTCATCTCTAATTCCTTATACTTTAGTAGATACAACTTGTACAATATAGGCTTCTGGAATCGTGAACTAAGTCATTGTGGAATTGTCGCTACAAAACATTCTTTGTAACATTTCAGACCACGGAAATCTAAGAAATTGTCAAGATATATGTGTGGCTCGACTTCTATTTGCATTTTCAAATTTGTAGATACACCACAGTAATATAGAATTATCGACTAGTCTTTATTGACTAGTCTCAAGAAGAGCGTTCAGGTAAAACAATCATAACTTCTTCCTAGAGTATCAAATTGAGTGGGATGTTGGGTTTGATTGGATCGTGGATAGTCTATATGAGCCTTTGGTGTGAGTTTTATAATTTTATGTCAATTATTTTGGTATGCTATACAAGTGAGATCTCCTGAAAGGAAATAAATTGGCAAGTTGTGGGGAAGTATTGATGTAAATTCCACTTGGCACATCCAATTTGATCGAACCTATGGGTGTAGAAGAAATATTAGAGAAATACATAAAAGAGAGTTTCATACACAGAAGGGCCCTGACTTGGGAGACCTGTGAGAGAAATATTGTCTAGCAAACCACCTCAAAATCAAGGTTCAAAGTGATACTTGGACAACATGCCACCAAAAAGGTACTTCTACATAAAATAAGCCTCCATAAAATCCCTACATGGACTCTTGATGAAAGGTGAAGAAGAAATGTGTAGGACATAAATGAACTACAAAGAAGATGGATTCAATGGAAGTTAAGTTGGATACTAAGATGGATTGTTTCAAAGGGAGGTCATGAAAGTATTGAAAATTTCATAACATAGAAGACACATGAAAGTGAAAATGCATTAAATTCATGATAAGGACACAAGGAAGGTGAATCAAGAATGAAAAAAAACTCAACTTTGGTTTGAAGACCAACCATGTTCCTAAGATTGATATGTGGAAGTTTGATGGAAGGACCCAATCACATGAATGCCGGATGGAGAAATTCTTTGATCTCCCATAGTGGTGCCACATACACAAAAGATACAAATTGCTTCTCTATATTTAGAACCTAATCAATTGGTATGGTATGGATGGCTTTGTTCACCATAAATAACTTCATACTTTCGGAAAAATTTTAAAGAAATGATAGCACACTATGAGTATACAAGGAGCAATACATTCTTTGTAATTGATAAAATCTCAAGCAAAAGGGTTGATTACGAACACATTGGAACTTCAAAGATTGAATATATAAAGGTAACTGATATTCGAGATCAACCTTTCGATTGATGTATTCATAGAATTCCCAAGGATAACATTCAACATGAGGTTCACCTTTTGGGAACCAAATAATTGGAGAATGCATTTAAGGTGGCAACAATGTTGAAAGTAAAAAGAAATATGGCTATGGCTACTAGAAGGACCAATCCTAACATCTATAGAGAACAATGCTCCTTCTTCCCTAAAACACCTCAGCACACTGGGTAGAAACCTCAACAATTGGAGGAAAGACAAGCAAAATGTTTATACTTTAATTGTGACAGAAAGTACAGAAAGGGACATAAGTATGGTGAGAAAAAAATTATTCTACATGGGTGTGAAAGGAAGAAGAAACGAACAGAACCATCTCAAGATGAAAAGCATTAGATCAATTTCATCCCAGGTGTGACTCCCCATGATGTCGTGTGTGGTGGGCAGGAATTAGTACTCCTCAAACCCTCGAGATCTAAGGATACATCAAAAAAAAGAGGTAGTCCTAATTGATTAAGGAGTACTCATAATTTCATTCATTATAAATTAGCCAAAAATCTCAATTGCATTGTATGTATCTGGCTGGCAGGAGTTTCAAGTAGTGATTGCAGGTGGAGGAACTATTAATTTCTCATGAAAATGAAATAGATCAATCTTACTATGGGGAATATGTAATGAATAGTCAATGATTGCTATACCCATGGGTGAGATTTACGTATGTTGTACTAAGAATCCAATAGTTACAATCATTAGGAGCAGTGGCTTTTTAATTTTCAAGAACTTTTCATTAAATTTTCATTGGAAGGGAAAAGAAATTGAGTTAAGAGGTATGTGAAACTTGATAAGGTGATAAGCTCTAACTTGACATGAAAAATTATTGCTTGAAAAGGGCATCAAAGGCGTTGTGCACAACTATGCTCACTAGATGTTTCAAACATCTAGCCATCTATTCCTCAATATCTCCAAAGGATCATTGATAAACATTCAAAGTATTTGAAGGTATTCCCAAGGTCTTCCACCCACCCGAAATCATGATCATGAAATTCACCTAGTTCTGGGAGTGTTCCTCTAACATCGGGCCTTACAAAATGCCCTTTATGCCCAGAAGGGTGAAATTGGGCGCATGGTTGAGGAAGAAATGTTAGAGGCATTATTAGACCTAGCCAAAGTTCTTCCTACTCACCGCACCAATGGTAATGGTATTCAATAAAGATAGTTCATGGTATATGTGTCCAAATTATAGAGAGCTCAACAAGATCACTATTAAAGATAAGTTCCCATTCCGATCATTGATGGTGTTAGATGAACTACATGGAGAAATCTATTTCACAAAGGTGGATCTTTGTTGAGGTCATCATTAGATCATAATGAAGGATATCCAAAAACAACATTCGAACTCTTGAAGGCCATTGAATTGCAGTGTGCCTTTTGGCCTTAAAATGCACCTTCCACATTCCAAGGGTTGATGAATTCCATTTCAAGCCCTAATGAAAATTTGTGTTAGTATTTTTTGATGATATACTGAAATCTATAGAAAGTCTTGGGAGGATCATGTGTGACATGTTGACAAGTTCTACAACTACTAAAGGAACAACAACTATCTAATGCCAAACCATCCAAATGTTTTTCTGGAGTAAAGGAGGTAGAGTGTTGGGTCATATTGTATATCTTGAAGAACAAGGGTAGACCTAACAGATTAATGCCGTATATGAACATGGGATTTCCAAAACATTAAAAATCTTAGAGGATTTTTTGGGTTTGACAAGTTACTACCACAAGTTTGTTGAACTATGGAAGAATAGCATCACCTTTGTGACACTAACTAAGAAGGATGCATTTTCATGGACTCAGGCAACTAAATATTTTTAACAGCTTAAAGAGGTTATGTGTAAAGATCTCTTGTCTTGACCACCGGACTTCACAAAGAAGCCTTTATTGTGGATGTGATGCCTCGGGAAATGGGATTGGTGTTGTCTTAATGCAAGAAGAAAGCCTCTGGATTTTGAAAGTCGACCACTCAAGGAAAGGACTTACAAACCCATTTATGAGAGGAAATGATGGCAATACTACATGCATTGAAGGAAATGGCATCCTTACCTAATAAGGTAGGCACTTCAAGGTCAAAACATGTCATGATAGTCTTAAATGCTACGGAACAAAGACTATCTTAGGAAAACAACAAAATGGGTAAGCAAGGTATTTGGTTATGATTTTGAAATGATCTATATATAAAAGAGGAAGCAAAATGTTGTGGAGATGCACTCTCAAAGAAGGATGAAGATGTTGAGACCTTTCTCTTGTGTTATCTCGATCATCCAACCGATTGGATAATACAGAATCAAGGGATGAATGGAAGAATGAAGAGAAAAGTGTGGACTCTCATTCAAAGGTTCTTTGGGATTCTAGTGCATCAGGTACATTACATGGAAAAATGATTCATATGGTACAAAGATCACTATATTTATGTAATAACTCAACAAGAGCAAAATGTACTATTGGAATTGCACACACCTCTCTCTGTTAGGAGACTTTTCGAGATTTTGAAAACCTACCATAGAGAGTCAGAAAGGATTTTTTGGGGTGCCAGTGATGTTCAAAGGTTTGTGTGAGAATGTTTGGTTGCCAACAAAATAAAAGTTGGAAACAATTAAGACCCGGGGACTTTTACAACCATTATCCATCCAAGTCAGCGTTGGGAGGGTTTCCATGGATCATCATAGGGTTACTAAAGTATGAAGGAAAGAGTGTATCATGGTGATTGTTGTTGATGAGTAAATAGTCTGCAGCACTTTGTGCACTCTCTCTATCTGGAGTTGCCATTCATGGAGCCAGTTCAAAGCTGCAGCCCAAAATTTATTGTAAGTGATAGGGATCCCATCTTCACAGGACATTATTGGATAGGTATCTTCTAACGTTTTGGGTACTCAATTGGCTCATGGCTCATCCTATCATCCTCAATCTGATGGACAAACTAATATAGCGAACAAATGTCTCGAATGATACCTTCATTTCTTTGTCTCCAGATAAACAAACACAATGGTTCAAATGGCTACCTTGGTAGAATGGTGGTATAACATGCCATCTTGCAACAAAATGTGTACCATTTATGGCACTTTATGGATACCACCCTCCTTCCATCACTTCTTCTCTAAAGAAAATCTAAGGTTCAAGCGGTGGAAGATCCATCAAGAATCAACAACAAGTTCTCCAAATCTTAAAGATGATAACCATGGCTCATAATGCATGAAACAACAAGCATATGTATCATAGTAGTGAAGAAGTTTTGAAGTAAGGGATTGGGTGTTTTAAGACTACAACCATACAAGATGTCCCTCAAACATTAAGAGGATAATAGAATTGTACCAGAGAGTGATACAAACAGATGTCCCTCAAGCAAGCCAAGAAGGATAATAAATTATCACCAAAGTACTATGTCCCTTATAAGGTGTTGCAAAAGATTAGTACTATGGCATACAAATTGGAGCTGCCTGCATCTTCATGAGTACACCCAGTTTTCCATGTTTCATGCTTAAATAAGGTTATAGGTGACAAGATCCAAGTTCAAACTATATTTCCAGAACTTGACGAGGAAGGAAAAATCATATTGGAGCCTAAAGCCATCACTAACATAAGAATTCGTCAGCTGAGGAATAGATCCATTTCAGAGTATCTTATTAAATGGAGGAAACTACCGGCTGAAGATTCCACTTGGGAAGATGAGTATTTTATACAAAAGCATCCAGAGTTACTCAAGCGTTGTGGACAACACTTGTCTCAAGGGGAGGGGCATGTTAATCCCTAATATTGGCTCATTACCCCTTAATTGAGGCATATTATATTAGTAATGTTATTTTATTTATGTCAGCTTTAGGCTATTAGTTGTAATTATACCTCCTAGTCTCCTATATATACCAAGGAGACATTTTCATTTTCAATCATCTTGTACTTGAACATTTAAATGGGGTAAAAGGAGGTTTCCCCCTCGAAGAGGCTTATTCTGAAATTATCTCTTTTTCAAGGCGTTGAGTACTTTTTCTGAGGTTTTTCTATGCTATATTGATATTTGGTTCTTAACATCGGCTTTGTTGTGGACAACTCTGAATGTCCTAAATTCTCATAATGCTTCTTGTATAAGAACCTTATGTCAAGGGAATCAAATTTATATGGATGATTTACTTTCTTTGCTAGTGAATTCTACCCCTTGTCATTTTGCCTCATCTAGTGAAAGTATAGATACTAGTAACTAGAAGTATGAAAGGAATGGGAAGAGGAATAATAATAAGAAGAAGTTACTCCCAGTCAAACTGGAAATATGTAAAAACCCTCTGTGAGTCATGTTGAATACAAGCAACTAGCTATTGCAAGCAATGCTAGGAGCGTGATTCCAGTCATTGCAAGTCATACTAGAAACATGTCACCAACCTATGTGAGTCACGTTGAAGAAATTCCGCCATACAATGTGATTCATGCTGGAGGTAACCCACCACCCACTACAATTCATGTTGGGGGCATTAATACTATTAAGAAACCTAGACAAATAGGATGTAATCCCAAGTTCCATTGTAATATTTGAAAGGGAGATTTCCTTACTCATTTGTGCATGGCTATTCCAGTGGTATGAAGAGCGTGTTCCTTGTTTTAAGGCCCTTCTAGTCCCAATTCATATTTGGTATCCTAGAAACCTATTCATTCATCGGTTGATGAAGTGGTTATTCCACTACAATATTCATCCAATGCCCCTCTTCTTTTGGAGGGTGATGTTTCTTTTGACCATGTTGTTTTGCAACCTATTCAACTAGTGGTTGA
This sequence comes from Picea sitchensis, assembly GCA_010110895.2. Lineage (NCBI taxonomy): Eukaryota > Viridiplantae > Streptophyta > Pinopsida > Pinales > Pinaceae > Picea > Picea sitchensis. The sequence goes on from SNQJ01S0060891.1 coordinate 66,346, forward strand.
AGAAGTGGTTGTTTCCATGCAATCTTCGGTTGATCCCACTCTTCTCTTGGAGAGTGAAATTTTTACTGAAGTGGTCGTGCCGATGAAATATTTGGTTGATCCCACTCATCTCTTGGAGAGTGTCAAGTCTACCAAATTGATTGGGTCGATGCAATATTTGGTCGAATCCACTCTTCTCTTGGGCAGTGATGTGTCTATCAACTATGTCTTTAGCATTTCGATTTCAGTACCTTCTAAACAAGGGGACTTTATTCTCACTTCGAGCACGATCCCTTCGAATTCAAGGATGGTTTCCTTTTATTAGAGTAATCTTGTAAAACCTCGCCTTCATTCCTCTGCACCAGTCCAAATAAGGGTTGAAGTTAATTAAAAAAATATTCACGATTGTATTATATATGAAGAAGCCTCTGCAAGTATTTTATCCTCTTTGGCTTGGAAAGCTTTGGGTCTCCCAATGTTGTGTTAGATACCAGCGGGATGTTGGATTTCGATAGAATACATAATGAATATTTGGGGAGTGTTTCTCAATTTCCTATCATGTTAGGTAGGAATACCATCCTAGCCTATATGATAGTGGTGTAGGGCCCTTTAGACTTCCATATTCTTCTTGGGCATGATTATGTTTATGCTATAATTTTTTTGGTGTCTATGTTCTTTCATGTGATGAATTTTCCTCACAATTGAAGCATTGTACCTATTGATCATATTGCATATGATAATCACCATCCTAATTCAACTTCAACTCATGTTTCCCCTTCGTATGTTCCTAATATTCAAGTAGATTCATCTCCTTCACAGACGAATTATGTGGCATCATATCCTTGACATTCAATTACTTATTGGAAAGATCCTTTATAGTCATGTTTTCCTTCATAAGACAAGGTCTCGACAACTGATAGTGTGATTTATCCAAGGGGGGATGTGTTATGGACCTAACCTCCCTAACCCCTCACATAGGTAGAATAATATATTTCCATGTAATAAAGGCCAATATTAATAAGGCCTTCCAATAACGAAGAATAAGTCAAATGTAAGAAGACCTAATAGAAGCTTCCTCTTCTAGAAGGATCTTCATCTAGATTGTTCTTTTGGATAAATATATTTAGTATAAATAGGAGTAGAGGGTATAAGAAGTTATGTTTTGGATATTATTGTAATAGAGCTCTAGTCTACATGAGGTTTCCCCCTCGAAGAGGAAAATGAACATTGCTATCATTAATCAAGGTGCTATTTCATGTGTTATTATGGTATTGTTCTAGTTATATCATTGTGTTCTACCATTTCTAGCTAAAATATTTATGTTAGGCATACTCTTTTATATCTGGAATACTAGAAGTGGTATCATAGCAATTTCCTTGGCAACAAATTGTGGGTTAATTTTTTTCAGGGTAGAAATGTATTCCGACATCTTAAAGCTACACAGATCTGTCTTTACACGCATAAACATGTAGTCAGGGAGTCACACACACAAGAAATACAAGTGGTACACAAGCACACATTTGTTGGCACCCCTTCGAGTGGTAGCGCATTAGACAACACCTGTATATGTATCGACCTAGATATCCTAAAGCCCTCCATAGATAAACCGATTGGCCTCCTAACATCTATAGTTCCACCAAGAACAACACTCGGGAAGATAATATCTAGTACCTGGGTAGTCGAGTAGTATGGCTAAGGGCACAGTTTAGCCTCCTTAGTTAGTGCCCTGAGATATTGGGCTGAGTACTACTATTGGAACCCACACGTATATTAGAGATCTATAACACAAGGAAAACCCTTGTCTATAGAACCCTTGAATATCCTAACCCTTGGGATGTAAAAAACAAAACAAACAATATCTATTGTCGCGCAACTGTGCCTCCTGCATTCGGGTTGCGAAATTACTACACATTTCTTCCTGTTAAGAATTTTGGAATCTTTGGATCCTATTGGCACCATTATTTGAGCCCTACCCAGTTGGATTCCTCTCTTCACCCTTATCGCATTCATACCTATCATTTTTCAGCAAATTTGTTTTTCCCGTGGATCCAACCCCCTTCCAACACCCTTATTTGGGCCTTACCCCATTGGATTCCCCTTGTCACCCTGATTGTTGTGATACACTTCACCCATAACCCATTTTTTGTTTGGTCCCACCTATCCCTTTTTGTTTTCCCTCTTCATCATGACCCACACCCATAGCCAAGAATTGGAAGCTCACTTCAATTCCTTGTATTCTATTTTCATAGAGACCCAACAAGAAGTGAGGCATCTCAGTGCCAATTTTTCCACCATCAATAAAAACATGCATTCCTTCATCGATGCCAAAATGGAAACCATCAAACAAGACCTCTCTACCCAGTTTGAATCCTTCAATATGCAGCTTGCATCCTTCACTACAATTATCTCTGCCAAGCTGCATATTCCTGCAGATCTTCCCTCCTCTGACCCACCTTTGCAATATGAAGGTAAAACTTCCTCTAACTCCCAGACTCTTCAGCCCCATCACTTTCGGCGTGAAATACGCCTTCCACATGTGGATGTGACCAAATTTGATGGTTCAGATCCCACTGGATGGGTAACTCAAATGGAACATTATTTATCTTTGTATGGAATTACTGATGAGTTGGCTAGATTCTGGTATGGTGTTCTCCATCTATATCAAGAAACTTGGCAATGGTGGAAATGGAGAAAAAATTCTTGCTAAGGGTATCTAGCTTGGAAAAACATTGTGGTAGATCTTTATGAATTCTTTGACACTAACACCAACCATTTAGGCCATTTGAGAAAGTTGAAACAATCTAGCACAGTGGAAGACTTTATATCCACTTTTAAGCGATTGACTTTCCGTACATAGGGCATGTCTGATTCTTTTTCTGATAATGTTTTATCAATGGCCTCAAGGATGAGATTCATGCCCATGTCCTCATGGATCGACCTATGAGTTAGGTGGAAGCTACTAAAATAGATAAGGAAGCACAACAGGTTATATCTTCCCAAACCCAAAAACCTGTTAGAATATAATGGATGTGCTCATTTAACCATATACAATATCACTATTGTCACCCAACCATAGGCTGAAGCCACCCCCGAGCACCTTAACCTTGAAAGAGAATAATTCTGGAAGAAAACCCTAGGTGAGATAGCCAAACAAGATAGTGCACCTCTCTCCAAG
>SNQJ01S0060891.1:71379-92673 GCA_010110895.2 Picea sitchensis
AGAGGGTTTACCAAAATGTATGTTTATCTTCTCATATGTGAAGATATATATTGGAGAACCAGTTCTCCTTTCTGGACCTCATCACGCAGAATGTAATTCTTGATCTCAAAATACTTCAGTTTTTTTGGAACATTGGTTTTCTGAAGGCTTCATATAGCTCTGATCATCATAGTTGAATTCAGCTCTTTTGTTTCCTGTTAGCTCATAACCTCATGGAAAGGGTCAAACTTGGAACATATCCAAGTGGTACTTCTTCTATCATCATGAGAGATTTTTCATGGATTGGAAATCCATCATCCTTGAGTTCTAAGCAACCATTCTTATATAGTATCTTTGTTATACAAGATTTTTCACCATGATTTTGTTGTGCATTGGAGGCTCCGCACCAATTTGTTTGAATTCATACAAAACCTTCTTCCATCTGCATACAAGAGTTTCTTCCTGGTATACCTCAAAGCCTTGAGGTTGTTCTACATACGTTATTTGTTCAATTGTTCTGGAGAACAGTCTTTGAATTCATCTGATGTAAACTCCAACCCATGGATATTGCAGACGATATAATGGCTCATGTAGAGGTATGTCTCATTTACTAGAACATGCAATCATCATAGTCTTCTCCCTCCATCTGGGAGAAAACTCTAGTTCTGGATCTTGAAATGCTTACATTCATAAGTCTTCCATACATTGTTCTTCATCAAATCTTTCATTGCCTCTGCTTGATTTCTTTTAGTGAGTTCAGGTCAGGTTGGTAGTCTTGTGATTCTCGATGCAATGACTGGTTGTTCTGTATTTTCTTTGTCTTTTGGAATCTTCATTTTATTCCTTATGTTTTTGTTTAGCTCTTAGGTCCATGGAGTTTTCTATAGATTCCATGCCCTGAAGATTCCAACTTCTTCCTTTCATCATAGGATCATGTATGTGGATGGACAACCAGGGATATTTTAAGGATTCTTTTTGAAGAAGACTTCTTCTAAGGTCACACTAAACACGTGTTGTTTTTTCATGGTTGCTTCCATGGATAGATACTTCATCATTTTCAATGGATCATATAATTTAAGATTAGCTCCTTCCTCATCCTTGCTTCATGCATGAATGCATGCTCTTCTTTTGGAAATATATAATCAGCTCTCTCAATCTAGGAGAGTCCACACTTTCGTCTACATCCTTATTGCCTTATGTAAAGTGTCACAAATATTTTTCCAATTTCCTCTTGATTCTTGACTTCTTTATGTATTTACTTCTTCTAGGTTTCTTTAAGATTGATTATGATTTCGTCTTATCTTGCAGTTGTTACTTATGTAATATATTCCACACGAATTGTTACGAGGGGTTGTTGATGTACTTCATACTTTCATGTGTATTGTCTGACTTGTAGTTATAGTGATAGCAATCATTATCTTGTTGTTATTCCACAGGTATAGTTTCTCTTGGAACATATTATCTTCTAGGAAATAGATATGCAAGATATGTACAGAAAACATGGTATGTACAAGAACTATGAGTATTGTTACCTTGTCTTAGAAGAAGAGTTTTATTTCATCCTGCTTAGTCTTCTTTGAAGGTTCCTTTTCTTCGACAACTGATGCCTTGTGTGTCTCCTTCATTTTCTTTAGCTCGAGACAATGATTCTTGTAGTGGTCATATTTTCGACAGTTGAGGCATTGTATTTCTAACATATCTTTCTCTTGATTTGGCTTCTTCCTGGAACCAAACTTCCTTTTATTCCTGAAATTCTTGAACCTTGCTGTGAAATCTTGATCATGGTATTTGTTTTGGGGTTTCTCTTTTTCATTGATCCTTTATTCCTCTTGTGCACAACAATTCCAAGGTTCTTCAAATGTAGGATACTCCTTCCTTGTGTTCTTGCTTGTGGAAAATACATCCCATGGCTTGGGAAGACCATTGAGTACTATGTTTACCAACTCCTTCTCGGAAATGATCTCTTCAATAGCTTGTAGTTGATCTCTTAACCTAGATATTCTCACAAAGTATGATGTTATGTTGTCATCATCATTCATTTTCATGTCATAGAGCTCATTCTTCATACTCATTACTTGTCCAATATTTCTAACTGAGAAGAGGTTTGTTAGGGCATCATACATCTTATTAGACGAATCAAGATGGGATATGTAGGGTATCAGGTGGTATTTTATAGAATCCACTATGATACTCATGGCATTGATGTCATTCTCTTTGAACTTCTCCATAATTGCAACGTTCTGTGGTTCCTTTTCTTTTCCTTCTTCAAACTCTGGTTCCACAATCTTTCCTTTCACGATATCCAACACTTTATTCTTGGAAAGGATGAGATCACTCCTTGTCTTCCATGCTATGAAGTTAGAAGCCCCGTCTAACTTGTTTTCTGACTTCATAGAGTAAATCATGGTTTCCTTGACTTGGTCAACCCTAGATTTGACCAAAAACTCAACCTTGATGTATTAGCTTGCTGAGAGTACCAGGAGATGTGCTAGGATAGGGTGCACTAGTCTATCTGGAATTTAGATCAATCCCTTCACTTAAGGTTCCTCAACGAGAGGATTAGGGTTTCTGCAATTGCACCTGCTAGTAACCATAGCGATAGTGCTTTGGTAACTGCTCCTGCTAGAAACCCTAGCAACAATTCTTCAACGAGCTTAGTATCCTTATGTCTATGCTCCCTTCTAGTGGTTAGACTGACTGAAGGATGTGTGGGCCCATAACCTGTTAGAATATAATGGATGTGCTCATTTAACCATATACAACATCACTATTTTCACCCAACCATAGGATGAAGCCACCCCTGAGCACCTTAACCTTGACAGAGAATCATTCCAGAAGAAAAACCTAAGCGAGATAGCCAAACAAGATAGTGCACCTATGTCCAAGGATAGCGCACCAAATAAGAGTAACAAGAGCTTATCAGAGAGTCCAAACCATAACCAAGAGAGAGTCCAGGCCAAAACCGAAATCTGTTAGCTGCAGCAACTACAATGACAGCTCTCCTCCAAACTTGCACACAAACTGGCCAAATGTAGTGCGCACAAGTGATGCTTCTGTAGTTCTGAGAATGCCTACCAGAATGAAGACTAGCCTCCTGTATTTATACTAAAACTGGCAAACTACCTGGGCTGACTTCTCATTTTGGGTGCCTATTTACTTAGTACATAATATTTCCTTTAGCCGACTTCTTCTCTTGCAGGCTAATAACCTAATAAAAATTATCCTCTTGAGCAAACTTGTCTTCTAGAGTTATTAGCCAACTAATTTAGGGTTTCTTATTGCTTCCCAGAATATTCTATTCTCGTCAGGTTTACACGTGGAGGTAAATACCTCCCACAGATAAAATAATATCAACAAAACCCTCCTTTATTCCTCGCACTAAGCCAATCACTCCCACTACTCCTTCTACTCCACTAAATATCCATAAATTGACCAGGGCACAAATGGATGGATGCCAATTGAAAGGCCTTTATTAAAATTGTGATGAAAAATATTTTTCTAGACACAAGTGTAAGGAAAAAAATATTTTTATGGTCATCTCTGAGGATGTTTCAAAAGACAACATTGAGGCCCCCCTTGTGGTTGAGTCACCTGAACCCACTAACATGACCCCACCCTCTAACCCTCCTGAAGTCAAACTGATCATTTCCCTGAATGCTATCACTGATTTATTTTCTCCCCAAACCCTCAAGCTAATTGGTTACATTAAGCATCAGAAGGTCATCATCCTTATTGACAGTGGAAGCACCCATAATTTTATTCATCGTCACATTTCCCAAAAAACTAATTGCTATATCCGTGCCATCAATCATTTTCAAATCATGATTGCCAATGGTGGGTCCATGAAATATGAGGGGGAATTATGAAAATGTGTGTCTCCAAATTGGTTAGCACCACATGAAATATCATATGTTTTCTATCGACATGGGTTATTGTGACATTGTTTTGGGTGTAGAATGGCTAAGGAATCTGGGTCCCATTCTCATGGATTTTAAGGAATTAACCATGAAATTCCACTAGGAGGGTCAACAATATAAGTTCCAAGGAATCACCGTCGGTTCCTCGGAGATCATCAGTTCCCATCACATGGAAAATATCCTCAAAAAAGGTCATTCTGACATTATTGCACAATTCCATGCCATTCAAGCCACTGAGACACCCTCTTTGTTGTGTGACCTCCAATCCATCCTCTCCAAACATTAAGTTGTTTTTTCCACTCCCCAGGGACTTCCTCCTTCTTGTGGTGTTCATGTTCATTCTATTCCCCTTGTCCCAGGAAACCTTTCTCCCAATATTCGTCCTTATCATCATCCCTTTTCCCAGAAAAATGAAATTGAGAAAATTATTCAAGAATTTCTCATCGTAGGTGTTATCTGTCCTATTATTAGACCCTACTCTTCTCCTGTGGTCACAGTCCTTAAGAAAGAAGGTATTTTGTGCATGTGTCATGACTTCCACTCCCTCAACAAACTCACCATAAAATACAAATTTCCCTTTCCTATCATTGATTAGCTCTTGGATGAATTGAGTGCTGCCCAGTTCTTTACTAAACTTGATCTTTGTTCTAGCTACCACCAGATACGTATGAACGAGGCCGAAATTTGTAAGACTGCATTCTGAAATCATAAGAGACACTATAAGTTTTTGGTCATGCCCTTTGTCTTCTGTAATGCTCCCTCCACTTTCCAAAGCCTCATGAATCATGTATTTCATCCTTTTCTCCATAATTTTGTCTTATTTTTATTTGATGATATCCTCATCTATATTAAAACCTAGACAACCCATCTTTCTCATGTGGACTGAGTTCTACATCTACTCTCTTAGCACCAAATTTTCCTCAAACAATCTAAATGTGATTTTGGAGCCTCGAAAGTCGAGTACTTGGGTCATATTGTTGGTAAGGAAGGTGTCAGGGTGGATCCTAAAAAGATTGAAGCTATGCAAGATTGGCCTCGCCCAAAGACTCTCAAAATATTGCATGGATTTATGGGTTTAACATACTATTATCACAAGTTTGTTAAGAATTATGGAAACATTGTGGCACCTCTCACTACTCTCCTTAAAAACAATTCTTTCACTTGGACTCCTACAGCTGATCAGGCATTTCAAACCTTGAAGGAGACCATGTGCACCACTCCATTCCTATCCCTTCTTGATCTCACAAAGACCTTTTCCTTGGAATGTGATGCTTTCGGGAGAGGAATTGGAGCATTCCTTATGCAAGATGGTTAGCCTTTACTAGCAAACAACTATCAAAGCAATATTTGGGAAAATCAATCTATGAAAAGGAAATGTTGTATATTTTTCATGTAGTGGATCTTTGGCACCCTTAGCTATTGGGGCATTGCTTCCAAATTAAGACAGATCATCAAAGCCTCAAGTATTTTATGGAACAATTCCCTTCCTCCCCAGAGCAACAAAAATGAGTGACTAATCTCTTTGGATATGATTATGAAATGATTTAAAAGAAAGGAAAAGAAAATGTGATTGTTGATGAATTTTCAAGAAAATATGAAGATGAAGGGTCCATTTTTTCCCTCTCCTTCATTGTACCAGATTGACTCGAAGATATTTTCCAGGAATGGCTACACGATCCCAAAATTTCGCATCTGATCCAATAATTGTAGTCCAATTCTCCAATTTCCCTAGGGTAATCTTGGCACAATGATGAGATTCTCTACAAAAGACATTTGTATTTAAGTAAACGGTCACAACGTAAATCCACGGTGTTTTATGATCTTCATGTTACACCCACAACTGGGCACTCAGGGCTTACCAAAACCAATGACCGGGTCAAACGTTATTTTTTTGGGGATGGAATGAAACATGACATTCTCAATTTTGTGGCAGAATGTGATGTTTGTCAACACAACAAGGGAGAAACAGTCAAATCTCTTGGCACACTACACTACAACTACCAGCTACCATTATGCAACAATTTACTCATCTCAAGCCTTGAGAAAAAGGTTGTTTTTAAGGAGGAGGATATGTTACGGACCTAACTTACCTAACCCCTCACATAGGTAGAATAATATATTTCCATGTAATAAAGTCCAATATTAATAAGTCATATCAATAATGAAGAATAAGTCAAATGTAAGAAGAGATAATAGAAGCTTTCTCTTCTAAAAGAATCTTTCTCTAGAGTGTTCTTTTAGATAGACATATTTAGTATAAATAGGAGTAGAGGGTATGAGAAGTTTTGTCTTGGATATTATTGTAATAGAGCTCTGCTCTGCTGGAGGTTTCCCCCTCAAAGAGGCAAGTGAACATTTCTATCATTATTCAAGGTGATATTTTTGGTGTTATTCTGGTATTATTTTGGTATTGTTTTGGTTATATCATTGTGTTCAGCCATTTCTAGATCAAATATTTATGTTTTGCATACTCTTTTATATTTGGAATAATACAAAATGAGATCTCTTTGTTTCCTCTGTTGGTCTGAGTGATCTTGGTTTTTCTCGAGTATGATCTTATTGCTTGTGAGACCTTGTGCCCTGGTATTTATGAGTCCTCAATTCCCAGTTTACATGATTTCTTATATGTTGAATCACTTTCTAATGAGGATATACTTGAATCCATGATGTTAGATGGTAAACCTTTGGAAGGAATGAATTGCATATTTCTCTTTCTTCCTAAACAATATTTTTTATAGGTTTATTACCGAATAAACCCTTGGCCTAATCCTAGCAATGGGATATAATCAGATAAGTACTATGCATAATTCGTAAGATTGTGTAGTGATTTGTACCATATTGTAATTTTAGGGTTTGTTGTTTTCAAGTTTTGTATTCCATAACACATGTTATTATCATAGGTTTCTATAATGGATTTATTAAATTCTAGATGAGTGTTGTTAGTCATATGTATAGGACTTTGGAAACTTTTTTCTTTTGAAAAAACAAATTGTGTCAATTCATTATGACAGGTAATGATATTGAAAATGGGATATATGTTATTTTTTCCCCTCGATGCATTTTTCCATGATCCTTTTCTTGGTTCATTTAACCTTAGGATTGAACCCACTAAGTTTCTACACATAGCCTTCTTTGTTGTGTATAAGTGTTGTAATTCATGTGGTATAACTTATTGTTCATGGCCTCCCTAGTTAGAACCTTGTTCCCAGTTTGGCACTAATGTTGAATTACTTTCATAGGATTAGGATCCCTATTTAGTCCCTCCATGAATTTGTGTCGAAGCCACATGACTTCTTCTCAATATTTTTCTAGATACTACCCACAGGGCTCCCACATTTCTGTGTTGATTTGTTATACTGGTTTGTGCTAGTAGCAACACCTTCCCTTTTTATTTCTTGACTTTGTTTCTAGAATCATTTAATAGGAATAAATAAATAGGGAACCCTCCTATTGAATATTTCTTCTTTCTTTTAAACACACTTGGAAATTTTATGCAAGTCCCAAGTTTAAATTATTTATTTTCAAATGTTCAAACTCGATCATTCCAAGATAATATTTAGCCTCTGATACACACACTATCGGAGGTAAAAATATTTTTCTTCTGATATATACTTTATTGCAAAGCATCCTTATTTTCCTATGATACACGAAATCCTCCCAACATTTAGTTTATTTTCTTCGAAATTTCTCTCTTTTGGACCCTTGTTGGAAGAAATATAGCTTTTTTCTTCAACAAAATGGAGACAATTCCTTTCCTTTTCTCCAACACAGTGGAGGAAAATTTTCTTTTGGGATCCAACACATTAGAACCTTGATCCTATCTATTTTTCCATGCACCAGAAGAAAAATATATTTTTCCCTCTGATACATTGGACCCCGATCACTATATAGTCACCCATACATAGGAGCTAAATATTTATTTTAGTGTCAATACATTAGGGCTCGATCCCTATCCTCATTTCAATATGTGTAATCCCTTGGAGGAAGACAAATGAATTTTTCACGTTGGTGTATCAGAGGTGAAATCGCTTTCTCCCTCTGACACACCACCATGAAAATATTTTCTCCCCTACAATACACCAATGGGTCTTGCGACACTTTCACCTAGGAACGACCACATCACACTATTTTATACACCGAATTTCATGCTCAAAGCACCCATAAAATATTTTAAACATTGTTTTGATCCCATTTGTGTTATCATTTTGATGGTGTGAGTTCCCGACTTCCTAATTGGGAGAAAATTATTCCTCATCAATTACATGAATCCTTCAACCACCAATATTTTTATTTTGAATCTTTTCACTACCAGTAATCACTCCAAAACCCATCCTACCACTATCCTTTACTTTTGTTTATGTGTGTTTTTGTTCAAGGTTTAATTATAAAATAAGATGGGGAATAATATATTTTTTCCACGCTGATATTTGTTTTACTTTTCCCTCCCAAATATCTCTTTAAAACCTTCAAGCACTTAAATAATGAACAATATAGAAAGGGGTGTTGGACATGGTGGTATGGTGTTAGCATTGGTATCAAAGGAGGCCAATATGATTAATGTTGGACATGGGATTATGGTGTTTCCATTGATGTCAAGAAGATCAATATGCTATTGAAATTAAGAAAGAATATGTATTTGAGATCCTAAATCTCAGGAGAGATAATGTATTAGGTTCCATAAAATAACGAGCACCTTAAGGAAGTTTTATTGGGATCGAATTCCCAATATATCAACTGTAGAAATGTATTCATAACTATGAGGAAACTATGTTACAGTCGGGATATATGACAAATGGCGATCGCTGACCAAAGGCACTGATCAAAAATCATGGTTCAGTTGGAATCCAAGTGTAAATCCAAAGGAGTCTTAGAGGAATTGAACCTCCTAAGGACATTGATACCGGGTCAATAAAGCTTTGGGAACGAGAGCCATCATATCTAGTTGATAAATTTGGGGTATAACTAGAGTCGTGAGATCAAACCATTAAAACCTCAGCCATTTGACTAGGTTGATGAGTTTTGTGGTCATTCGGTGTTGACCATTCTAGGGATAAATTAGTATGAAATAGGTGCAATCCCCGAAGGCTGAAACCATGAATTAACGTAGTTCATCAATAAAAGTCTAGTAGAACCTTATAAAGTTTCAGGACTCTAAAACTTTGCCACTTTGATGACTATTAGAGACAAGGAAGAGGTATGAAATCATGAAGTTGCGAAAGCCCTGAAATCCAAACAACTGTCAGATCAAGGAAGAAATTCCGGTGAATTATCAAGCGTCCGATCAAGTACAGTGGAAGGACAAAGTCAGCCACAAATTCTGCGAGTCCTAGAGTGTCAAAGCCATGAAATCTCACCAATCATCAAATCGTGATGGAACTTTGGGTGCATTATTGATCGTTCGATCAAGTATAGTGTAAGGACAGGGTAAGTCACAAATACATAAAGTCACTGAGTGTCGAATCCTCGAAATCCCACCAACTATTGTATCTAGGGAAGAATTCAGAAGTAATGCGATCTTTTAGATCAAGAAGTGGAATAATGACGTAAGCACTTTAGAGGTATAACTATGGGGGAGTTGAACAACTTTAGAGTTGTAATATCCGAGAGTCCTGGAGTATCAAAGTCCCTAAATAAATAAATACCATCCATATAAACACTTGATTAAGTCACAGTTGTAACATCCCCTTCCACCCAGGTCGGGCCATGCTACTCTAGAAAAATGTTATGATATCATATTGTAACATCCCCAACATCCAATTGGGCTATGCCACATAAAAAAATTAAACTGTATGCAAATTAAAACATATACACACAGAAACTCTTGCAAAAATTTATATATAAAACTCAAAGCATAGAAATACATTATGTGAATGCACAGATTCATATGGAAATAACAGTAAACATATACATGTAGCATAAACAAGAAATACCTATAAATATAAAGATAGATACAAACCACACACATGAAAAACCCATAAAAATAAACACATAAACAATAATGCAACATATAAATTAACACACAACTGAAAATTATCTTGGTAATAATATCACCAACTGCATGTAGACCTTCCATGAACCTCCCAGCCTTAGACCACACTGCTCATCACTCTCAATAGTGGGTCACCCCCGAGGTGGGACTAAACTCCACCTGGGTAAATTCCTAACTAGGCTGACGTATCTCAGACAACGGGAAAGGCTCTGTCATAGGTGCCAAAAAAAACTAACAGCCTACAGTCCCTCATTCCCCACATCCCTGTCCCACCCCAGGAAGTGTGACCATTATATTCTCATTAGTCCCTCGACTTCCCCACTTCCCTTCCAGGGCTTCATCAACAGGATGGAAAGGAAGTATCAGAGCGTTTTAGTTGTAGTTTAGCACCTTCGACAATCAATTCCCAGCAATTCTCTCACCTAGAGAGAAATTTTTCACGAGCCTGACAACCCGCCTTTTCAGTATCCCACGGGCCTAACAACCTGCTTCTTCATCCCAAATCCCAATATAATCAGGTACATGTACAGGTATAGGGAGGTATGGAGGACAACTCAATGAGTGAGTGAATGATGATGAAACGAATGGGAAAATGAACTAAGTCCAAACTATATGTATGCATGTTCCCAGCTTGACACTTGTCATGTTGGGAGCTACTTTGGCCCATTTGTCTGCATCCTTAGAACTTAGGATAAAATAATTATCCATACTTTATACTTTAAGGAATATTAATATAATATTCATTTTTGGCTTAAGCTCTCTATCTTAACCCTTTTCCTTAACATTTAGCCCCCCCTTTCCCTAACTAGTGGAGTTTATTCCCCCATATTATTTTATCACAGTCGGTCTACACACATCGATGTATTTTATATTAATGATAAGACATATACAAAAATAGGCTCACTGGCCTTTGCAATCTAGGATATCCAACCTAATTCAAAACATAACCCTCCTAGATTATAATAACTGACTCACCAGCATGTAAAACACAACATATACACAAAGGCTCCCTGGCCTCAAAATCGCACGCACTTAAGTTTGTTGTGCATGGTATCCTGGAATGTGCACACTTCATCATTTTAGTGCGCACTATACCATGGAAGGTGCATACAAAAATGATATCACACAACTCACTAGCTTAAGTACATTTTCATTTACATTTACAATTGGGTTCGGCCTAGGGGTATTACAACCCCCTCCCCTTATTTATGCACTATCCTCAGTGGATTATGTACACACATCAGTAAGATTTCCAAAATCTTCAAAATGATGTGGGTTTTTTGCCCGCATTGCATTCTCATGCTCCCAAGTGGCGTCCTCAGAATTGTACCAGGTCCATTGGACCTTTACAATACCTATGGCTCGATTCTGGATCTATTTTATTTTCCAGTCCAAAATGTGTACCAGATTCACTTGGATAGCGCCTTCTTGCTCCACCTGAATCACATTCCAATCAATTACATGATTAGCGTCAGGTATATATTTCTTGAGCAATGGTACATGGAATACATTATGAACGTACATAGATACAGGAAATGCAATCATATAAGCTACTAGACCAATCCTTTCTAGGATTTCAAATGGTCCACAATATCTAACTTCCAACTTGGAACAATTTTCCAACTTCAGTGAAATTTTGTTGGACTTCACTTTCAAGAATACATGATCACCCACTTTAAACTCCCTATGAGTTCTACCCTTGTCAGCATAGCTTTTTTGCCTATCTTTGGAAGCCTTTAAATTTTGTTTTATTTTCAACATTTGATCCTCCATTTCTCTGAGTAAATATGGCCCAACCACTACTCTATCTGTTAGGTTATCCTAGTCTACCGATGTGTTTCACCTTCTGTCATACAGTGCCTCAAATGGACTCATCTTTAGAGATGATTGGTACCCATTGTTATAAGAAAAATCTACTAAGTGTAGGTAGTCTTCCCATTTGGATGGTTTATCCATCATATACATCCTCAACTTATTCTCAATCACTTGATTCACCCTCTTTGTTTTTCCATCTGATTATGGATGATAAGTTGTGCTAAAATTCAAATTTGTTCCAAATCCCTTAAATAATTCTTTCCAAAAATTTGATGTAAATTTTGGATCTGTGTCAGACACAACTGTCTTGGGTATACCATGAAATCAGGCAATTTCTCTCATATAAACATCAACAATGTTGGTTTCCTTGTGAGTGAGCTACTGGAATAAAATGGGAAGCTTTAGTAATATTATCCACCACTACCATGATAGAATCATGTTGCTTGCTTGATCTAGGAAGTTTGGTGATGAAATTCATTGTTACAAATTCCCATTTCCACTCAAGAATGGGTAATGGTTGTAGAAAACCATCTAGGTGTCTATGCTCAGCCTTTACCTTTTGAGATTCCAAATATTTGGCAATAAAATCAACAACTTCTTTCTTCATATATGGCCAGTAATATTGGCTCTAGACAGTTGCAATATTTTTTTGATAACCTGGGTGTCCAACATAAGGTACATTATGAATTTCTCTCAATATCATATTTTTCTATTCATGGAAATTTGGTACATAAATTATGCCCCTGTATATGAGAATTTCATCATTTTCTAGCATATAGTCTTCAATTTTCTGATGCAAAATACCTTGCTGTAATTTTTCCACTAATCTCTTATATTGAAAATCTAATTTTGCAGCCTCCAAAATTTTATCTTTCAAATCTGATTGGTACATGCTAATGGTTGTATCATGCAACTCATGCACTCTTCTCCTTAGTGCATCAACCACTTTGTTCTCTTTCCCCTTGATATGCTTTATATCAAAGTCATATTCACTGAGAAATTCTAACCATCTACTTTGCCTAGCATTTAGAGTTGGTTGATCAAATAAATATTTCAGACCATTATGGTCTATCCTCAGCTTCAACATTTTCCCCATGAGGTAGTGCCTCCACTTCCTCAAGGAATGAAATATGGCTTCCAACTCCAAATCATGAGTGGAATAGTGTCTTTCATGCTCCTTCAACTTCCTTGATTCATAACATACAACAAACCCATTTTGACTAAGGACTCCAACAAGTCCTTCTTTACATGCATCGGTGAATCCAATGAAATATTCATTTGGATTTGCAAGCCTTAGTATTGGAGAACTTGTTAATAATTTCTTCAAGTGTTGGAAACTCTTTTCACAATCCAATGTCCATTGAAACTTTACACCCTTATTTTGCAAGTAAGTCATTGGGTCTGCAATCTTTGAGAATCCTTCAATAAATCTCCTATAGTATACTTCAAGGCCCATGAATGATTTGAATTTTGTCACATTATTTGGCACTGACCATCCTCTAATGGTTTCTATCTTCTTAGGATCCACTTCTATCCCTTCCTATGAAATGATATGCCCCAAATAATGAATTTGCTTCTGTTAAAATGAGCACTTGCTCAATTTGGCATACAACTGATTCTCCCTTAATACTTTTAATACCATCCTCAAGTGTTGTTCATGCTCTTCCTATGAATTAGAATATATAAGAATGTCATCTAAAAATACAATGACAAAATTATCTAAGTATTCTCTCAAAATACTATTCATTAAACAAATGAAGATAGTTGGTGCATTTCACGATCCAAAGGGTAGCACTGTGTCCTCATAATGACCATACCTTGATTTGAAATAAGTCTTGTTGATGTCTTCTTCTTTAATTCTTACTTGATGATAACCATACCTAATATTAATCTTGGAGAATATTTTTTCATCTCTCAGTTGATCAAAGAGGTCATCGATCCTTGGAAAAGGATAGTTATTCTTCACATTTACCTTGTTCAACTGCCTAAATTCAATGCAAAGTCTCAATGTTCCATTCTTTTTCTTCACAAATAAAACTGGGGCACCCCAAGGTGACACACTTGGGCATATATACCCCTTTTTTAGTAGCTCTTCAAGTTCCATTTGCAACACCTTCAATTATGGTGTACTCATCCTATAGGGAGTCTTGGATACTGGAGTTGCTCCAAGCATCAAATTTATGGAGAAATCAATGTCTCTTTTAGGGGGTAATATTGTTATTTCCTTAAACACATCCTCAAACTCTTTTAGGACTGCATAATATTAAATATTTGACACCTTATCTTTAGGTGTTTCTTCCATATGTGCAACAAATATTTGACACCCTTTTCTGTAACATTTCTTCAACTGCAATGCTGAAATTTCTTTGATGGTTACTGCCCTGGGAATTCCCTGCACTGTCATTAGGTTCCCTTCCTCATCCAAGCAAGTAAATGCCTTGTTATGATAGTCTAGTATAGCATGATGTTGGTCCAACCAATCCATCCCAATTACACAGTCATAGGAACCTAAAGGAAAGATGTTCAAATTTTCCCTATTGTTCAGTCCATTAATGTTCATAGGATATGACTTAACCATATCATTAACTTTTCTTTTGGCTCCAGTAGCCAGCTGCACCAACCAAGATTTTCCATCCTTTCTTCTTGGAAAATGAAAACTTTCCACAATATTAGCATCTATATAGCTATGAGTAGCACCTGAATCAATTAAAATAGCAATGGTTTGGTTGTTTATCATACCTTCCACTTCAATCATATGTGGTTGATACTATGCTTGTTTTTTGTCCAAAGATGCATAGATCCTTGGTACATTTATGCCCATGTCCTCCACTGTTTCATCTAGTTGTACATTATGAACAATACTCACTTTTTCACCTATGTGAGGACAATCTCTAAATATATGATCTCCTTTACAACCCTAACATTGAATAGGTGGATGCCTTGGCCTTTGACCCTCTATATCAATCATTATAGGTTCTCTAGAAGTTGGTTGTCCCTAAGGATTATTTCTGAAGAATGGTGGCTTAGTCCCCTTCTTTCTCTAATCCATATTGAATCTATTTTTGTCTTCCCAAGATGTTTGGAAAGTTGGCCTTGATGTTTGTTGATCATATATGCATTTAGCTCACCTTATGGTTTCTTCCAATGTCTTGGGATCATCGTACTATATTTTTTCATTGATGAATGATGGCAATCCACTAAAATACATTTGACTCTTAATTGTCTCATCCTTGATGAAAGAAACATACTTCAGCAGTTCTAAAAAACTTCTTTCATATTAATATATGGTCATACTCCCAAGCTTGAGTTCAAATAACTCTTTCATTTTCTTGCCATAGTATCTCATAGTCAATTATTTATTTTCAAAATACTTCTTGAATTCCCTCAAAGTAACACTTTTTTCTTTAATGTGTTTCACCTGCACAAGTTGATCCCACCACATGGATGCCTTTCCCTTGAGTTGATAGATGGAAATTCTTCCTTCTGCATGAGAAGAATAATTATGAAATTGAAAATACTTTCTCATTCCCAACAACCATGTCTCTGCATCTTCATCCTTATCGTGCTCACCATCAAATGTAGGAGGTTTGATTTTATTCATTTCTCCACATAGCTCATCCACCCCAGACCTCTTATGCTTCCTGAAAAGGGATAGACTTGATTTGTTGTGTTCTCTCTTACAGGAATGCCTTGGGGAGTGATGGTGATGTCTTATAACGCTTCTTTTTCTTCTTTTATCATCAAGAGACCTGTAACTTCCTGATTTTCTTGAGCCACTCTCCTTATCCAATTTATTTTCTATTATGTTCAAGCTCTACATTAGCTTCATATTGAATTCATCCTCCTACTCCTTGGATTTCATAATCCTTTCATTATAAAATTTATGGCTTTGGACATAATTCTGCAAATTTTTAATGGTCTCTACCATACTCATGTTTTAATCCCTTCCTTCTCCATCTCCATTGGAGTTTGTTCCTTCAATGCTCATATGGACATCCATCCCTCTGATTTCATCTTCCTGGATTTAATCCTCCTATGCATATTCCATTCCTTTTCACTCTGCTCTGGTTCTGTTCTGATCTAGTTTTTGTTAACTCTGTAAAATGTGCATCAAACAGAACTTTGGCAGGCTAATTGTTTCAACAATTTCATGAAAATATGAACCATTTTGGTTCAATAATGCATTAGAATTATTTCTTCTTATTTATTGAAAATTGAATGCCTGGATAAATTTAATGGGTGTATAATTATATTCTACTATCCAATACCTTTCCGACGCTTTCTTCCATGCTCAATTCTGAGTCTTGAGCATAAAGTTATGATTATTTGAAAATTGTCCATTAACTTTTTTTTCTATTCACTCTACAACTTGGTGCAATTACGCCTTATAATTATGAATTTTTGCACCTACTCCATTGGAGTTTTCATAGTATCTAAATTGGATTTATTCATATACATATTCTGGACAGTCTGTCTAATTTTCACCTTTTTCTAGGTTCTAGGATGCTAGATACAACCTGCTGAAGTTCTAGGCTAATTCGTATTTTGTGTCTGGAATGCCACAAGTACCTTATTTTCCATATTAAACATTTTTAACATGCCCAGAAATTTAATTCAGCTCTAGTACTATCTTCTATGGTTCAATATATTTCCATAGACTGCTCCTGCGCCTCAATCTGATTCCAAAGAAGAAAGTTATGGCCCTTCGAAGTTAGTTGGGTCTTAAGATTTACCCTTCACTGTTTGTCCTATAACTTCCTCATAAAAGATTCGTTTGACAAATGGTTTACACTATTATAAATCTCTCTCTGGGCTCTTTCATTTGAGCTAGAGAGACAAAGTGTACCTTGGTACACTCTATAATTTTGGTTTTTGAGTAGCTAAAAATGTTGTTAAGGGCCTAAAAAACACGCTGCAAAACGATGACCTTCAAACAGTATAAAATGTCGCAGAAATTTGTTGGTTTTCTGCTCTTGTACACCATCCAAATGACTTTGCATGCACAAATTTGAACTTGTACACCCATATTTAGCATGCACATCAACACCATAAGGTAGCGCGTTCTCTACGCACCTATAACCAATGTGGATCACTTCTCTATCGCGCCAATAACTAGTGCACACTACTTTTGTGTCGCGCACAAATATCCACAGTGTGTTATCACATGCTAATTTGCATTAATTTTTCCAAAGCATCTTGTCCTTGTGCTATCTTTCCACTCATATTTTAAAAAAAATTCACCAACTCCATCAAGCTCCCATCACCTAAATCCTTCACTCGACTAATCATCCAAATTAGTCATGTCCTCCATGAGTCAAAATTGACAAATATCCAAAACCTATATCTAGCCTTAATGCTTATCTAAATCCCTCGGTTCCATCACTTCATTCATTTTTACCCTTTTTATCATATTCCCGTTGAAAATTAAAAATATTACTTTTATTAAGCTTAAGCTCCCTTATCATATCCACAAAGTCATGTGATGAGCCTCATATGCCCAAAGTCCTTAGAAAAATGGAAAAGAGTTTATTATTATTAATATAATTTTTTTTTATTTTAAAATATTTATATTAATATTTAATCCAATATTTAATTCATGACCTCACGTAAAATCATGGGCACGAATCTCAATTTTTAATATTGAAAATTCAAAGGGTGCATGGAGGGCGCATATACATTTCAGGGGTTGAAAGTAAATGGGGGTTAATTTTTTAAGGCAGTCCGAAATCCAAACCACCGGGTTTTAAGTTGGAATATGTGTTATTAAATGATGCATTTCCGGGGTAAGAGTGGTGTGGAGTAAAACCACTACTCCCAAGCCCGAAATAATGTTGCAACCATTTATTGTGGCTATGGTTTATGTGCAACCTTATTTTTTAGGAGTGTGTTTCAATAATAATCATGGAATTTCCAATAAAATGAAATTTGTCCATCATGATTGAAATTTTTTATAGAGGTTAAAATTATGAATTTTATAGAGAAAAGAAATTAATGTTTATTCCTATGGAAAAGAATGATAGTGAACGAAAGATTTGGACAATTATTTATCAATTTTCTGAGGGAATTAAAGGGAAGATCAGGGATATTTACCAAAGATGGTAACCAGACATGGTTTTCAAAACCATGGAAAACAAACCGATAAATAGTGTTCACAATGAAATGGTAAATTGGGAAAAACAAGAGATGGTTTTAAAAACCATGGGCTTAGAAATAAATGGTTTTCAAAACCACGGGCATGAATTAAATTATGGAAATTTTATTTTACAGGACATGAAATATTTGAGAATTATTTTTATTCAAATATGATATTCCCAAATATTTAAGGAGAATATGGCTAAATAAAATTAGATTTGAAAAAAAGCAGAAGTGACATTTCAAAGAGGATGTGGCAGTCAGTTTCCACAATAGTTGAGACTTACAGGACGATTTTCGAATGAACCAAAATGAGTTTTCAAAATGAAAAGGAGGTTGTGTCAGAAACACGGACCCTAGAACATTAACCTTATTCATTTTTCACCACAGGTGTCATGGTTGGGAGATTCAAAGGAGTCTTGGTGATATTTTTCAGTTATGATTTATTGGTCGAGACATGTTTTTTGTGACATGTATTAGGACGGTGAAATTCATTTCAAAGAAGAAATTGAGAGATTTTTTTCTTTAGAACGATATTACCTACAAAATAAATTCTCATATTTTACACAACATTTACAGTTTGATAATTACAGTTGGCATTTTGAAACCTATTTTTTCTTCTTAAAAACATGAGATCGGTTAAAGCGTGTCATGTTCTATTTGCAATTTTTTCTATTTTTAGGGAAATGGATTGGAGTTTGAATTTGTGAGTTGGAAAGGGGCCTTTAGTGATATATATTTCATTTTAAAAGAATAGATAAAGGGGGGGACTTTCATCCAGGAAGGTGAAGGGACTATGTGTAAATTTCTCAGAATGTCTTTATGAATTAATACAATAGTATAATGCTTTTGATAGCCAATATTCATCATGATGTATTATTTAGTGTGTTTTCCTCTATTTCACATTCATTTCATTTCTATTCTTCCTTCTAATCATAGCTAAGAGTACATGACTGAAATTCATCCTTGATAGATGCTCGCTTATATGGTTAATGCAATTAATAGAGTGTTTAATGATTATAGGTCCATAATTCACTCTCTGTTAAGTGCTTTGTTCATTGTAGTCATCCTTTATGTTATTTATTCTAAAGTTATAATTGAGAATCCATCTTTGTTTGATGCTCTCATTGTAATGGGATTTTCTCTTTTATGTTTGTTTGATGCTCTCATTTGTAATGGGATTTTCTCTTTTATGTCTTTCCAACATCTGAATACTATTTATTACTAATGGATATGTTTATTTTGTCTATGTTCCCTAATGAGTACATTAGTTGTATTAGTATTCATAGTATATCTCAGGATTTGACCCCATTAACCAATGTTTTCTTCCTCTTATTTGTCCTACCAACCCTTTTAAACTAAAACAAACTTGTTCTATTGCAGAATCTGACCTCTGTGTGCTCATTGCCAAATATTTTTTAGTATTTTCAGTCTTTACATGTTTGAGAGGGCCCTCTCTGGTTGGAAGGTTCAAAATCCAACCTAAATTTGGTTTGTAGGTTGCCTCTTTCATTTGTTTTATCAGCCGGACAAATTTACAAAGTGCTAACATTTTGGCATCATTTCCAGGGAGAGAAGGTAAAATCTTCCCTGGGATAAATGAAAAAGTTCAGATCTGAGTACTGATAGTGAAAAGTAGTCAGACACATAAAATTTGTACATCATTCACCTGTTGGCTCCATTTTCAAGAATCTATAATTCAAAATTTTCATGGTGACTCCATTGTCCAAAGACTGAGTAGCCTAAAGATTTTATTGATGACTCCACTGCTTTAAGATGGATCACATATATGCAAGGTATGCTCCAATGAATCTCTCTCATATTCCTGGCTTTTCAAATCGTATTCCACTGATAGATTGGCAAAAATATTTTCCTAAATTAAAATATGGGAAAGGAAATGATGCCTCCTTGCACTTGATTAGATTTCACATGCACATATGTAAGTTGGGGGTTAAATTTCATGAGGATTGTTTGATGAAAATGTTTATGGCTACTCTAGAGGGGAAATAAATATTATGGTATGAAGGTTTAAAACCAGGTAGCTTATACTCTCTTAATGATTTCCACATAACATTCTTTAAGCATTATGGAGAATATAATCCTTCATTCTTGGTGTTTGAAGATTGCTGTGAATTTTGTGAACATTTAATTAAGTACCTTGAAAATGGTTTTGGTAATGAAGAGTGTATTAATGATGAAATCATAGAATCCCTTTATCACTATTCATCCCAATAACAAATAGTATCCCCTCCTTTGGCTCAAGAGGAAGTTGATCAAGAAATTGTTGTTAAAATTCATTTTTATTCTCTTGAAATTGATGAAGATATTCAACAAGATTTCCAAAAAGACAAAGTGTTTCAAAGTTGTCTGTATTCCCCTATGAATGATGTGGTTGTTCAAATTCTAAGTTTCCTATACATTGATGAGGATTATAAAACTGCATCTATGGAGACTTCAAGCAGTGAACAAACAAATGACAGAGAGTTTCAAGAAAGCAACAAAACAGTGTATGCCACTTTTCAAGCAAAAATACAGAAAGATAATGAAGATGTAGTTGTTTTATTTGATTCCTTTGAATATCATGGTTTTGAAAATGCATCTGTGGGAAATCTAGACCATGAAATAGTTCATTCTATTAGATTTTCACATTTGCAAAAATATTATGAGAAGGAACTTATTTCCCTTCATTCATTTGAAAATTGAAATGACATTCCTCAAGCAATTTTCCCAAAGGTTAATAAAACAAAATCAAAATTGTTTGATGAAAAAGAGGATAGACTTGATACACATAATATGGTTGTCATATTTGAAGATGTTCAAGGATGTATGAATGGTTTTGTTGATATGCATGGAAGAGTAGAGAAACCTATTGTTGTCATTTCATTTGACAATGTTCTCAAAACTGAAGAAATAGAGCAAGAACAACAAACACTTATGAAAGAGGCTTGTCATTCTATTTTTTTTCATCAAGAAGAAATGATTTTTCATGGTTTTTAAGATCTCATGGCCATCCTATTATAGTCATCAGTGAAGGAGGAATTTTTTTCATTCATAAGCTCATATTTTGTATTCAATTTTTGTTTTCAGCTGCAATCTTTTACATTTGTCTGCTTGCTTAAGAAAATGTGAGCAGAGGACGATCAAGAAGCCAATTGATTGATTGGATGCATTGGAACTTTAGCATCAATTGATTGAGTATTCATTTCAACATTTTTAGAGTAGATAGGAGTGTGCAAATAATCTTGTTGGTCCAGCAGTTTTCAGTTTGGGTTTTTAGCAGTGTGTACGTTCAAATTGTAGTGGTGTATCTAGAGTTCAGTTTTCAGTTGAGAGCAATGTACAAACTTTGGTTTTCAGTGGATACTGGTAAAAGGTCAGAACAGGGTACACACATGTTTTGGGAGCATCCGAATGGATCAAGAACGGGGTCTATGAGTTATTTTCTACCTCACTAGGAGGATA
>SNQJ01S0060892.1:0-15260 GCA_010110895.2 Picea sitchensis
GACAAAACATATTGATATTCAATATCACTTTGTGAGAGACATGGTTGAAGAAAAGAAAGTATTGTTGATGAAGGTGGGCACTTTGAAGAATGTTGTAGATTCATTAACAAAATCTATGAGCACTGAGAAGTTCTCTTGGTGTAGAGGATCCATGGGCATTGCTGCCCTGGATTGTTGACTATGTAACCCTGTAACCCCCTGTGTGCAAAGAAAACAACAAGTGGGAGAATGTTGGGTATGTGTTATATTATTTGCACGAGTAGTAGTGTCTGATCATCTACATTGGGTGTGCAGGGGGATTAGAGGAGGGTGTAGCCCCCTACGTGGGGGTTCGGGGTAGCGCCCCCGAAATTTTTGTTTTTCGCATCGGGACTGCATTATATTTAGGTGGTTTTTTGGCACATGGTTTATTTGTTGATGGTTTTCTATTTTTGGTTAAGGAATTAGGGTTTTGGACTAATCCAGGTCATTGGGTTAGGGTTTTGGATGCCACTAGCTCCTATATGTATTTTTTATTGTAAACATTGTAACACAATGAATGAATATAGAATATGTTGGTTTTCCTGGTTTGGGTTTCCAGGGGAAAAATATCTATGTAATGTTTGTATTTTCCATTGTATCTTTTCTGAATATCTGTTTATAGTAGATATTGTACAAGGTTATAATTTACATATAGTACATGTACAAATATCTATAGGCTGGTGAACAACCTCGCCCCTATAGATACAAAACTAGTGTCACCACACCAAATAGGCTCGTAGGCCTATATAAATACCAAAACTACAAAAAGGCACTCATAGTGCCTCAAGATCACCACCACTTGGTCCTCCCTCTGGTGGAGGTACCCCACCAACTATCGGTCCCTTAGGCCTTGGGGGAAATCACACAGTCATAGCTTCTCCCACTACCGCTGCTCTGCGGATCAGACTCCGCAACTCCGCCGGAAGACCAATACACTGCTCTAGGACCCCCTCATCCTGGATGCACACCCACATCCCCTCAGGTACTCCTTGTAGTATCGCCTCTAATCAGCAGTGAAAATCCTCAAACTCTCCCTCGATCCCCGCCAGAGGAGCATGTGATGGCCCTACCGTGGGATCATCGTAATGACATCACCCAACTTCTCTCTCATCATCAACAGACATCGCCCCAACAACATCCCGTCACCATCTCTCTCCTGCCCGCAGCTCTCCCCGCGAAGGTCTCACCAATCCTTGATGAGCTGATGCTCTAACCAACTCAACCTCGTGCCCGCGAGGTCCCACGTCTGCACACACAACAAACAAATGATAGCATCAACATCTATCCATACATAAAACTATATACTATACTATCTAACATATCAAAACATCAAGTATAACATCATACCTCTATTGTTGAACACCTCTCCTAGGGGTAGTACCATATTCGGATCATCCCAGAAGTCCACCCAAAAATATGGATATCAAAGTATGATCTATGGCATCTGAAGCCACACCCATGTAGCCTCGACCGTAAAATAGTGGCCTCCCTCCCCACCAACATGGGAAACCAAAATAGTCGTCCATCACCTCAATTGCGGCTCTCGCACACTTAATGCATCCAAAACACTCTAGGGCACAACATAGGCACCCTCTTCAAGAACCACGCCACCAATATGGACCCAAAGGTGAACTCCCCTGAGTCAGTAGCTCGACACTTGTCCAACTTCCCTACCATCTTGGCATGTAGCATCATGCCCCAAGCAAAATGCTCACCTGCCAACGCCCTCTACATAACCCTCAGCTGACCCCCACTGATCCACTGAGTCGCGAGAGACCCATAAATTCTCACAACCATCTCTTCCAAGAAACAATGTACAAGGGAATCCATCACCCCAATGCTCACCACGGAACCCGACATGAAGTTCTCCCTTGAACAGTACCTCCGGGATAAGGTAGCCAACTTCCCATCCCCGGGTAACACGGGCTCCGCTGGTAAAGGGGTTCCTCGAAAAGGGATCTTAGTCAAAAAATATATATCCTCCACCATAGTGAAGGGCAACTACTCACCCTGCACAATGAAGTAATGTCGATCCTGACTCAAAAAACTTCAACACCCCAAAATCTACCAAAGTATCTTGAATTGCTGGCTCCTCATCCCTCACTGTTTCCCTCAGGCATGGCCAATCCCTCTCTCTCCAATGCACCAACATCGTCAAACTGGTCACCTGCATCCACATATCAAGTACTCGATCAACTATCATAACCCATAAGAACATCTAAATCTCCAAAAATATAAGTTTTTTACACCCTTCAGCTTTGCCTCAATGGCGCGGATGTTTTTGCCACATGCATGCACATATGCGTGCCTGTTCACCCCACATTCGTGCACTCATGTGCGATTTTTTGCAATATAGGGGTGCATACATGCACCCCTGTCACACACACAGATGTGCCTTCTAGGGCGCCTGTTCGATACATAGCTACGCACACATGCACAGCTGTCAGGAACACAGCCACGCACGCATGCACAAATTTGATTCTAACAGGCATGCACCAAATGCATGCCTGTTTTCCTCACTTGAGCGCCCCCGTGCGCGGCTATCCAAGATACAACCGCGCACTCATGCATGGGAGTTCTCTGATTGGCCACGCACTAGGGGGCTCACCCTCATAAATATCCCTTTATAGCTACCCATACAAACCTGCCCAAAAAATGAAACCATAAGTCCTATGCAATAGGATATGACAACTAACTTGACGCTCGCGGCTCCTAAATCGGCTAGCTCAAACTCCCAGAATATCCAAATCTCACCTCAAAAATATCTTCCAATCACTCTAGCCGCAAGAACAAATGAGGTGGGAATATGGGCCCTACAACTATATATAGTTCCCTTTGCCAACCTTCCAGACTCAATTCTGGGAGCTTCGAGCGTCCACTTTGTGATCTTCCTTCAACCATGGGACCAGGATTCTGCCACCTACACACTCACGTTCCTCGGGCAGCCATATTTCCCCGGCCCCCGTGGACCATTTTTCTCACACCATGCCCAGGTATGCATGCTCATGTTCAAGATTATCAAATAAATGTTATATGTTCTTTATTTTCAGATATTGTTCATGTTAGGTATTTTGGTTTTCATGTGTGCAGGTAATTGGTCATCACACACCATCGTGACCCCTTCAGGTATATGATCGACACTGGCATGTAATTATTCCCTCTGAATCTCAATTGCATCTCCAGTCACACCCTCCAACATTCGCCTTCAGGGTCCCTATATCGGGCTCTGCAGTACTGTCACCTCCGCTGCACTTTGGTACTGCCATCAGGTAGCACTATTCCCCACATGAGTTGTCCCATTTATAGTTCCCCTTGACACTTTGACACTCATGCTGCTTTCACCCCTTAGGGCTGGGAGTCTTGATAGTCTTTTCATTCCCGAGAACTAGCTACATGCTCCTTCTCCTGATTTTGCTAACTTCCCCATAAAGGACTCCCATTAATATTGTCACGATTCGCCTTTTGACTGCACCTCTGTAGTTTCATTAGCCCTCCATTGCATCCACCATTAGTTTTCCCATCTACAAATTGTCCTCCACTCATTTTACCTAATACATAAATCCACTTATGGGGCCCCCACCCTCCACCTCTTTCCCATACAACTTGCGCCCTCACCGTCCAAGCCATGTTCCACTGGGGAACCTGTTTACGTATCTATACGCTTATCCCCACTTATTCTTTATTTATTTGGTAACTGTATAAAGCCTTTGTTTCCTGCCATTAACTAGTTTTTTGTTGTCACCTTTGGCGACCTTCCTTTTTCGACAAAATCAACCCATGTCACCCTTGGTTGGGGCATCCATTACCTTCTATTCCTGTTACCATCGCCCATAAACCCTGACTATCTCACCATCCATGCACCCCTGATCTCTGAGTTTGTCCACTTTGTCATGCCTCTAGCACAATTTAACCCACACCTAGTCGTCCCCCTGACGCTAGGCCCAGTTTCACGGTTGCTGCCACACCCCCTTTATCCCCAACCAAGGGCAGTCTCGAGTCTCACCACTTCTTGACTTCGTCCAAATTTCTCATGAGTTTCTGATCTTATCCAATGGATTTCATGAAGCTCTCCACTTCTTGGAGTTGTGTCTCCCTTTTTTTATTGACATCAACACAGTTTCCAGACAAGCGATAGTATCTTGACTCTCATTGCCTTCACAATGAGGAGTCTCGAACGACACAATGAGTACCATCATTTCTCTCTGCCGTCGTTGACCCCCACACCATTCGACTTCAACACTTTATCATGTTGCGGTGGGTCTTACTTTGCAACTATTGCAGTTGTTTTTGTATTTTCCGAAGACCTCTGAAGTTTGATAGGCTATCAATGCCTGCGTGCCATCGACACTTCGAAAAGGTGTCACCACCTCTTTTCAGAGTATGTTCACCATAATAATTGTCCTCTGTCTTTATCAAACTGCCCATGAAGGTGTTGCTGTTATCTACATCAACACACAACTTCAGTTACTGTATAACACCCTTTTTTTATTACATGACACAAGCATGGGGCATGCCCACCTCGTTTGTACATAGTTTAATTTTTTACACCGTGCACATGGATTGGGTAATACAAGTTCCCCTCTCCCTCCAATGGGTCTCTCTTTACACTCCCCACACCACTCTTTCTTACATAGGTACTCTCAGTATAAGACACATTGATGTATTTCGACTATACATATGCTCCTAACCTCACACATCAGGGGGCATCTGTTATCACCGGAATTTCATCCACAAATATTTACAGGTGTCCAACATCTTCAAAACACACATTAGATCACTCATGGACCAAAAATGCATTTCTAAAAGGTCCAAAACTATACAACCAGTTATAAAATCAACATGCGCTAAGACTACACAGGGAGCGTGTGCACATGCACCATCCAGAAACGAAAGCAAAGCGCACATGCACACGATGCATGACTGTTGACACAAAAAACCACGCACCCTTCAGAACGACGCATATATGATATTGGTTGGCCTGCCACCCACTTATGGTTCAGCTTCCAAGTCGATTTGACACCCAAATCTCGGTTGAATCCGACTGGGGGGCTGGTCAAAGACCTAAGGGTGCCCTAAAGGGCCCCTTGTTCACACTAAGAACTGGTTGCATAATGCCTCAAATATATGCTATAAAAGGAGGCCATGGGTGCACTATTTTTTCAAGGAATTCATTTGTATTTTTATCCTGCTTATATTCTCTTGGAGGATCCTCTTTCCTCATCAAGAGCATGCAAGCACCATTTCATTTAGCCATTCATATCACTTCTTGAGTGAATGAGCTTTGGATTCTCTTCATCATTTCATTCTATATTGTTACTTATAAGAAGAGCTCAATATTTGGGGGTCCAAGAGCCCTCCCTTGGAGGAAGAGGGGACCCATATATCTCCCTTTCTCTTTGGTGTTTTCCCACTAATACAATCCTATCCATTGGTGACATGAGTGTTGTTTGTTTTTGGTTTTAATGTTCTTATGCACTCTAGTTTAATTTCTTTTATTTTTCTTAGTTTATTTCTTATGATTGATACTTCTAACTCTTTCCTTCATTGCTGTCTTGCCTAGCTAACCCAACAGGGCTTGGAAGCATCTCTATTTTGCTCATTCAGGTGACAAAAGAGGTGCAACAATAACCAAAAAAACTAGGGTGGTAGGGTGGTGCAAGGAAGAACTATTGTTCTCTGTTGTACAGGGTGGTGCCTGTGTGACTGGAAGTTGGTGCTTCCGTCTAGTTGGTGCTGGAACACTCAGGGAGTTGGTGCTTCCTTCTAGTGGGTGCTAGAGAAACTAGAGAGTTGGTGCTCTCAGCAAGTTGCAGCTTGTAAAACAGAGGTGTTAGCCTCACATTGAGTTCGTGCTCAAAGATAGATGATGTACAAAACATAAAAAGACTGCCTATCATTCGAAGAAGAAGAGGTTTTCTCCCTTTATGGGTTTCCTCAGGAATATCTGTTGTTGTATACTTCATGTGTGTGATTGATGTTGAATACTCTATTGCTTACTTCCATGAATTATTGTGATCATCATTGAGTGTTCNNNNTGTCTAACAAATGAAAAGTTCAACCTGTTATTTGTCGAACCGACAATCACCAAATTTATTTATTATTTTTAATTTGCAAAAGATGCAACTAATTTACGTGATAGTTTAATATATTTAAACAATCTATTGTCTCCCCACTGAAATTATATTTAATAATTTTAGATTCACTTACTATCAACGGATGATGCACAACACAAAGTTTGGATTATTGAAGTCAATTATTTTTACAGATGAAACTCAGAGACATTGAGCTTGCTCCTTTGGCAATTCGAGAGGAATGGGAGGAAATAGATATAACCAAACTTGGCGTCGAAGATAGTGGATGGATCCCTAAAAACGTCATTGATTAATTTTCTTATTATTCTTTTCATAATAAATGTAAAAGTTTCAAATTAATTTTAACATTTTCCTTAAATTATCTTGAAGGTGATTATATTTGTAAATTTGTATTTTAATAATACATTAGTGTTGATAGAGCTCCAGAAGTTTACTATTTGTGCACATGTGAGCTGTAGTAACATGTCCATTGATAGTTATACTGACAACAACCACTTTATAAAAGTGGATGATATATGCCGATAGATGCCATTAGCTTGGAAATGTGAAAAATGTCATGGATATGCGTATATCAACCACTTTTAAAAAGTGGTTGCTGCTAGTTATATCAAACATAATACTGGAATCCCTCATTAATTGTTTAAGCCTGCGGTTTTAGATGGAAACATAATACTTGAATCCCTCATTAGGTCCTAGTTATATCAAACATAACTAGGACCATCGATTAACATATATCAACCACTTTTATAAAGTGGTTATTGCTAGTGATATGAAATTGTTGCAAATTGAGCTTATAGAGCCTGCAGTTGAGATATGAGCTTTGTAAAATGAAAAAGACTTTTTTTTCTCGCATCTGAATCACCATTTAAAAAACGATAATACAATTTTCAAATGTCCTTGAAGAAATAGTGATTGATAAGCTTTAGCTCACTGTGAAAGCATATAATAGTAAAACTCAATTTCACAAAAGATATAATATATACATTTCAAATAAAACTTAGAAAGATTTGAATTAAAAAAAAATACATATNTATACATTTCAAATAAAACTTGAATTTTAAAAAAATATAAAAATCTTCATTTGCATAAATAAAACTTAGACGGATTTGAATTTAAAAAATATATAAAAATCTTCATGCATAAAGTAATGATCTAGACATAAACACAAAGCATAAATAATAAACAAATACATAATTAATTACACCTTTTCGAACAAAGGACATTTCAAAGTGCACATGGGGCGATCCTCCTCTTATTACAAGAAAAACATTAATTTTGAAGGCGCATCAAACTCAAATGGCAGCATGTAATCATGAAAAAGAATTTAGTAAAGTCTAATGGCTCCATGATTGTTCCCCACTCCATTTCTCTTAAATCGAAATTGAAAAATAGTTGATTGTTTTGCGACTTTATTCATTTTCAATTAATCATTTAATTAAATTATGAATTTCAATTAATCATTTAATCAAATTATAAATTCCAAATAATTTGTGTAGAGACTTTATGTTTTCGAATTGAATTATTAAGTTCACTAAAATAAAACATTAAGTTCACTTAAATAAGACATGGCTCATGGCAATTTGGATCCAATTGTTATTTTTCATCCTTACAACTTTAGGTGTTATAACTTTTATTAAAACTCCTAGTGAGTTGGGCTATGGGTTAAGGAAAACAAGTCGTTGCAACTTTAACTTTAGCTTTTATAACTTTTATTAAAACTCCTATCGAGGTGGGCTATGGAAAACAAGTCGTCCACCTTGACTTAGGAGCTATAATACCTTCATGAACGTTCATCATCCTTCTCTTGTGCCCTCTAAAGAATTTTAGGAGTTATAAATACTTTCATGAATGTTCATCATACTTTTATAGCATTTACCTTAATATATTTAGTAGTATATTATTACACCATTGTAATGTATTAACTAAAAAACTAATACATTAATGTATGATATAACATATTAAACTATTAATAAATTAATAATGTATTAATACATTAAAGCATACATTTAGATTTGATACAGTTTGAGTAAGAACATGTGCTTCCTCTTAAGAGGTCAAAAGTTCAAATCCAAAGGGGGGTAGGGTATGTATACCTCCGTAGATTTTACCAGTCAAATAGCTGGGTGGAGGGGGGTCCCTTGTCTCACAAACAAGGATGTCTCATACACCAATTTGGTGTGGTTTGGCCGTAACCTTAAAAATAGATTATTATTATTATTAATGTAATGTACCATTAATGATACATTACTATATAAATATGATGTATAAATAAATGTATTAATTTACATTATTACCCAATACATTATTAAAGTAGTAGTACATTAATAATGTATAACAATAATACATTAATAAAGTATTATTGCATTAAAACATTGAAATATGTTAATACACTAATAAAGTAAAATATTATAAATACATTATTAAAATATAAATTTATAAAAAATACATTATTACAATATTATATTAAACTATTAATTAATTAATTAATTAATTAATTAATATATTAATAAAGTATTATTAATTAATTCATTAATAAAACATTCAGACATTAATAAAATATTAAAGTATCATGGGGAGGCAGGTGTGGGAGGGGTTCTTTTTAGCCCTAGAGGACAAAGGATGATTACTTATTCTTGGAATCTAGGCATCACCACAAATAATGCAACAGAGGCCTATGCACTACTGAAAGGGACCCAAATTGCGAGGGAATGCCAAATTAAAAAGTTAACCATGCTAGGGGACTCCAAAATGATCATTAGGTATTTTGTCAAGAACACCAATTCAAGAAACTCTGCACTCAAAAGAACCATTGAGAGGGCCAGGGATCAAATGCATGAACAACCATTTCTACCACATACATCGTGCCAACAATTGGAGAGCCGATGATCAGGCAAACAAAGCAATAGCCAAAGACAAAGGGAACTTGGAAATCAAAGGAAAGTCCTTGTTGCTCATCCCCCCTTAACCCCCAATGATCCAGCTCACACAAGTGGTACACTTGGCCAACAGCCACGCACACAGTGCGCTCCAGCGCAACAGCCGATATGGACAAACTCCTGATAATTTTGGGAGGCCAAGGTACAATGTTAAATCCATAAATGGATAATATGGTACGTTGATCCAGACAGACAGGGCACTTACATGCAACAACAAGTCAGTCCCTCGTGGGATACTTTAAGTGAGATCATCAACATAGTGTTATTCCTCCCCTCCCCATATCCTCTCATTAATGCCACTCGTGCAAATGATCGGGAAAACATAGAGGTTAGAATTTAGAGCATGTGGAACAATTCTTGGCAGCATTCCATGCTCCAGAGGAGTCACCTTACACGAACAAAAAAGGAAACAACATGGGAACTCCAGGGTAATCAAAGCTCGATCCATTATTTAGAAACCCATAGGAGGGCAAGCGATGCATTCAGGTTTGTAAGATACAGGGAGAGTTCAGCTCCTCCAAGCTAGGGCGCAATATACAAAATCTGCTAGATAGGTAAAGACAAAGGGAAGGCCATAATTCAAGAAAGTGGCAGGAGCAGAGGAAGGAAAAAAGATCGTAATAGGGCAAGCCATAGAACAATATCCACTCAGAGGAACTGGAAAAGGATGCAGTTAAAGTCGAGTCATCCAAGCCAACTCATCAGAACAATCCAGGTCATAGCTCAACAAATCTTGCAAATTCAAGGCAGAAGGAGGGACAGCGCCGAAGAAGAGAAAGATAAAATCCTCAACCATCCAACATTAATTAGACCCACAACCAGCATGGAACAACGTCGAGCTCAAGAATATCGAGAGGAGGAAACAACAGGTGATAATTTCCTCACCACTCAGCACCTGGCCATGCGCTTAGACTCTCACAACGCCACCTTAAAGTTCACCCTGGAAACTCTCTCGAACCATCGAGCCATGATCAATCAACTCCAGGACGAGGTGGACTACTTAAGAAGCCAAGGGGAGAGGCTTGTGAAAGAACAAGGAACCAGAGATCAAGAAGTGGAAGGTCAAAGCAGCAACGAAGAAGGCGAGAACAGAGAAGCCCCGACCCTCCCGAACTAGAACGTCACTATGGAGATTCCCTCTGAAGAAATCCCAGCGTCAACTTCAGAGGAAAAGAAGAAGTAATCTATGAATTAAGTCAAAATTTTTGTAAAAATGGCCATGCCAAAACATAGTCTGCAAGCATTAGCTAGACTTGTCATTCATAATTAAATAAGCAACTAAAGTTTTTGGGATGAAGCTCATGTAGAAAGATCTCTATATTTTAGCTACTGGGTCATTGACTCAGCACACCCCCCCCCCCTTTTTTGTACATTAGCGACTTCAATCGCACCTTATACATATATATAAACCATATTTTTGTTTCTATAAAAATAAAATAAAGTATTAAAGTATCTAAAAATACATTAATACATTAAAGTAATAAAGTATCAATAGTACATTAATACGATAATAATACATTTTTTTACATGAATACATTAAAGTTTTACATGAAATTATTAATACATTAATAAAGTATTTATACATTAATAAAATAATAATAAATTAATAGATTAATAAAGTAATAATATAGTATTTTTAAAGGATATTAAGAATGACCTTTACTAACGTTGACCTTGGTTGATTGTGGCTGACCATGGTTAATAGTTGTTTACCTTAGTTGACCATGGTTGGCCATGAACATCGTTGACCATGACTATGGTTGACATTAATCATGGTTTACCTTAACCATTACTATGGTTGATCGTGACCTTCACTATGGTTGACTATAGTTGACCATGACCATGCATGAAGAGGATTAGTAGATTTCTAAATTAAAATATCAACATAAATAATAATGAAATGTTTACAAAATAGTTGAACATGGATGACCACGTCGACCATGACCAAGGTTGACTGTGATAGACTACAATTGACTATGGTAGAAGATGACTTCATGGTTGACCATGATTTTGAATATGGTTGACTATGGTAGACCATGACCATGGTTTCTTATGTTTGACCATGACAATGACCATGACCATGGTTAACTTTGTTACACCTTGCTTGACTTTGGTTTACTATGGTTGAGTATGGTTGGCTAAGGTTTACCTTGGTTGACTATGACCATGGTTAATTATGGTTGACCTTGGTTTACCATGACCATGCTTAATTATGGTTGATCATGACCATGGTCAACTTTA
The DNA here is from genome assembly GCA_010110895.2 of Picea sitchensis. Lineage (NCBI taxonomy): Eukaryota > Viridiplantae > Streptophyta > Pinopsida > Pinales > Pinaceae > Picea > Picea sitchensis. The sequence continues at coordinate 11,291 of SNQJ01S0060892.1, forward strand.
GTAGACCTTCTCACACTTTGGTTTACCATCATGGACTATGGTTGACCATGGTTGTGCATTACCATAACCATGATTGATTGTGGTTGACCTTGACCATGGTTGAACATGGTTGACAATGGCTAACCATGGTTGACATTTATTGTCCATGACACTAACCACAACCATGGTTAAATTTCCTAGACCTCGGTTGACTTTGGTTAGCTATGGTTGACCATGGTTGAGCATAACCTTCACTATGGTTGACCTTCGTTGACTGCATTTGACCATCATTGAAAATGGTTAACCATGTTTGATAGTTTTTGTCCATAGATTACCATGGATGGCCATGACTATGGATGACATTCACCATGTTTGACGTCAACTATGACTATGGTTGACCATTACCTTAACTATGGTTAACTATTGTTAATCATGACCAAGAGTATGGTATTCTATGGTTGATTACAGTTTTCTATGGTTGACTATGGTTATCTATGGTGGAGCTTGGCATGGACCAATGTTGAGTATGGTTGATTATGGTTGACCATGATCATGGTTGACTATGGATGATCAAGGATGACTCTGATTGACCATGTCAATAACTGACTTTCATAGACCATGTGGATCTCATTAAGGTGGGTCATGTTGATTATGTTTAACAATGGTTTACTATGGAACTATCACATTCTCATGTTGATCAAGTTTTGTTTGTCACATTGCAACATCAATTTTTGTTCGCCAAATGACATCGTGAGGTTATGGTCATCACATTACGAAGTAAGGTTTTTGTTTGTGACATAATGACATTGGAATAGGTATATCACATTTCAATAGTGGGTTATGTTCATCACATTAAGATGTTGAGAATGTTCGTCGCATTGCAATGTTGAGATATGTTTGATAGATTGCGACATGGGGTGTGTACATCAGATTTCAACAATGGGCTATGTTCGACACATTGTGACATGTTGAAAAGTCAACAAGAAACATGCGTCTAATTTATTTTTCCCTTAAATAAATTGGACAATAAATATTGATCTATTATTTTATTCATAACTGAGTGAGTTGGATTTGTAACAAAATTATAAGTGTAGTTAAGTGAGTCAAGATCAAATGTACTAGTTGTAACTAAACATGCACTAGTGAGAGTTCAGTAAATCAATGAACTCACATGCAACTGAAGATTCGCCAATGTTAACTACATGCATGTCAGATCCAGTGGAGACCCGGTTGAGATAACAAGTGAAAGGGACAGTTTGACTATCAGTTTTGATTTGATCACACATGCAGTGGATATGCTTATGAGCATGTGCAAACTAGGCAATTGAATTCCAGTTGTGAGAATTCTAATTGCAAGGATTTGTGCAGAGGAGGCAAGTTATCTAGACACAGGAATTGGCACATGTATTTGCTTATTTGTGTATGACAGTGTGAGATGATTGTATTGTACTGAGAGCTCTTGGATTAGATTTTTGTATGAGAATGTTTCATGATTCATGATATACATAATATATGATAGTGGGGTTTTTAGCTTTACACTTTTCCAGTAAAAATTTATGTGTTATGTGTTATTGATATTTCACTTTGTGATCGTGGTTGTGATCATGGTTTAATTTTCCGCAAGAATAATAGTAGAAGCGATTATGTATTGAATAGTGGCATATAATTGTTAGATCAGGAGAATCGCAGGAAATACTTAATTTGTATTGAAATTTCTACATGGTATCAGAGCCACGAAGGCCACGGAGCTAAGGAAGTGAGGTGCGAACATAATTTTATTTTCGTAGGTCCCATCTCTAGCAAGGTGTGAACTTTAGTACTATTCACTATGCACAGTTCTTAAAGAAAAAATTCTCGCACCCTGGTCAAAGGAGAGGTGCGAACTTTCCTGATCATTCTCGTAGGATGATCAAGGGAGAGGTGCGAACTTCCCTCACCCTACAATGTATTACAGCGAGAACCTCCCAGTCAAGTTTGCAGGCTATATATAGGTAGGGTGAGAACTTCCCTCAGGCTACTCATAGGTGGGGTGCGAACCTCCCAGGGAAAGAGGGATTGCAACAGTTGAGTTTTGGTGGTTGGATAACATTCGAATTTGCAAGATTTTCTTGGTGCGACAGTTGATTCAAGATTGAAATGTCTTTCAATGGCTTGAGGTTGGAGTATGCACTTGAGGGCAACTCTAACTACATTGCTTGGAAGGACAGGATGGAGGTAGTACTCAAAGATAATGGCTTGAAGGATTACATTGATAGAGATGTTCCTAAGCCGGATGCGACAGACACTGCAAATCTTGATGCATGGCAAAAGAAAGTGGCAAAGGAGAGGAGGATTCTGTTGGAGGGAGTATGAGACCACATTGTCTCTAGTCTCCATGGGAAAACCACACCACATGCAATGTGGAAGGTTTTGACAGATCTGTTCCAAAATAGTAGTGACCATAGGAAATTGGCGCTCAAAGATAAACTTAGGAAGATCAAGATGGAAAAGGGCGACACCATTCCAAAATATCTCACGAAGTTTTTCCAATGTCGGGATGAGCTTGGAAGTGTGGGAATAACAATTGTTGCTGATGATTTGGTGAGCTTGGCTCTCCTAGGACTTCCTAAGAGTTGGCACAGTTATCAAGACTCTGTCAATGGAAGGGAAAAATTTTCGTATTGGGAATGACTATGGTTGGATCTAGTGCAAGAGGAGTTCAGGTGGAACAACAGAGATGGATCTTCATCAAAGCGTGATGATGAACAATTTGACTACCAAGCCAAAGAAATGGAAAGGGAAGAAATTCCATCCAAAATCCGAGTCTAAAGTCAAGAAGCTAGATTTTTACAAAGTGAAGTGTTTTCACTGTCATGAACATGGGCATCTCGCTAGTAAATGTTCGTAGAAGAGGAAGAACAAGACGGTTGCTGGAGCTGCAACTGGTGAGGCTCTTGTCTCACAATTTGAATTTGACTTCAGTTTGATCGCATGCATGGCTTCAAGTGCATCAAGATTGGTGTGGTATTTGGATAGTGGTGCTTCCTGCCACATGATGGGAGATAAAGAGTCTTTCATTGACTTGGAGGAGAAAGATCTTAGAATGCATATAGAGATGGGCGACGATGGATGATACAGTGCAACTGGTATTGGTACCATTACCTTTCAGAGGGAGTGGGGTAAACCATTTCAATGGAAAAATGTTATGCATGTTCCAGGCCTGAAGAAAAACTTGGTCTTAGTTGAAAATGTTGGAGGACAGAGGCTATGATGTTGTTTTTAGCAGTGGAAAAGCCTACCTAGGACATAAAGCAATGGGTCAATTCAAGAAGATAGGGATTCGAGTTAAGAATCTCTACATGCTAGAGGTAGATGGCTGCAGTGCCATGATAGGCAAGGCATAAAAAGTGGTGAGCCGAGATGAGGGCGAATTATGGCACAGGTGATTGGCCCATATTCATCATGGAGCCTTGAAGATCATGTAACAAATATCTATTGGACTTCCAAGGGGAACACTTGCTCAGTTAGATTAGTGCAAGGGGTGCACCCTGGGGAAGTATGTAAAGTCCACCTTTCATGAAAAGGAGAACCATGCTTCGGTGATCCCTGAGAGAATTCACACAGACGTGTGTGGACCATTCTCAGTTTCTTCAACAACAAACCATAGGTATTATGTTATTTTTGTTGATGAATTTTCTCGTAAATGCTGGATATTCTTCATGCAGAAGAAGAATCAAACATTCTCAAAGTTCTGTGAGTTTAAAGCATTGGTGGAGAAAGAGTCGGGGAAGCAAGTGAAGGCTCTAAGGAGCGATAATGGTGGAGAATACATCTCTAACGAATTCAAATAATTCTGTAGCATAGAAGGAATTTGAAGAGAACTCATAACACCTCATAACCCACAACAAAATGGGGTCGTGGAGAGAAAGAACAGAATGATCGTGGGTCCAGCACGAGCGATGTTGCATGATCAGGGCCTATCAATGCATTTGTGGGTAGAAGCATGCAATAC
>SNQJ01S0060892.1:21502-44867 GCA_010110895.2 Picea sitchensis
CATCTTCCCAATGGCTGAGATCAACGTGCCTAGATCAACGGCGCTCAGAAGATCCCATCCTTCTCAGCTGCCCTACCCTTAGCCAGCGTGGGCCCCCTTCCCCGTCATGTAATATCCTGCGCCATCTGTTCTCTTCCTGGCCGAGCGATGAGGTTCACACCCTTTAGCCCCTTCCTCATCCTTCGACATCTTGTCTTCTTCCCCCCTCCGCTTATTGTCTTCTGCCACATGTCATCCCCTACCGCCTCTCTCACACCTCATCGCTTCTTACTTCACCCCTGCGGTTGTGGCCCTATCACTCCGTTGCTATGCCCCACCTTCTGTGTTGGCCTCCATGCCCATTCTTCAAGCCATTCAATTATTCCAGGTGGCAGCGTGAGAGGTCCTCCACGTCCCAAAAGTGCTGAGTTGGCCGGGTCATCCTCAATCCCCATGAAGCAGTTATTGAAGCGGTTGGTGGTGGTTAGACATTGTCTCCGCCATAATGGGAAAGTCCGGATATGAATTAAAGGCACGTCGATTCGCCCATGAAACTGTCAGAAGTGGGATTACGTCTGCCGAAAGTTGCACGATCATTCAGAGACTGCAGGGGTTGATTGTCAGAAGCCATGCAGACACAAAGCTTTTAATGTAGCATCCATTTTTTGTTGCTGTTGATGTTCTGAGTATATGTAGGCGTTTTCGCCATTTTTGTATCTATCGATGGTAGAGCAAAGCTCCCGACTGTAAAGTTTTAACAACCATTCTGGTTTCCTGGTTATGCATCTGTGTTTGAGATTTCTTGTTTTATGACAAACAGTTCTCCTTTTCCATCTATGTTTCATCTCACGCCAGAGAGTTCATGATCGAATGCTTCGTATGAATTAGCACAATTATGTTATGATAAATGATTTATTATTGCATTACTGTTTTCTTTGGTTTCTTATGTTTGGGTGTAAGAAGATCTTGCCTTTAGATGCCTGCTCTCGCAGTCTGTTAGAAACCTGTTGTTTATGGCAGTCCCCTGCACTTTTCTCAAACAAGTCTTGCCCCTATTCACCTTTATTTCAACTCAATGTTTGGAGTTTATCAAGACCTCACTCGTCCATGCATACCTGGCCTAGTTTCAGAGTTGAGACGATATTGTTCTGAGTTTACTTCCATTTGATCATCCCTTTTAACAAATCGTGACATGAAACTGATGGGTTTCAGGTTCAGCTCCTGCAAGTAATCCAAGAGTGACTTTTGACGCTAACATTTCTGGAACCGTTGTCGGGGACGAAGTTGAATATTTTCCCCGGAATTGAATGATAATGATCAACTGATTCTGAAGGTGCATCAGATATCAGAACCTTGAAGATTGCTACTGTGCACCTGGAAACTTCATTGTGATGACTCCACTGGGGAGAACCCACTCTATCAATTGTGGCTTTCAGAGGCAGACACACGCAGTCTCATCCACACTTGCCTTTAGCCACACCTGAAGCTGACTCAGAAGTGGTGCATAAAAAAGGAAAGGGCTCGGTAAAAGAAGTTTCCATCGCCGAAATAGGTAATCCGCCATCTCCTTCTGTGAGAACTCCTTTTTCTGCTCCTCAGTTCTTTAATAGACCTCCTTCAGAGGTTTCTCGTTTCTTGAATTTTGGGAGTGTTCCTGCTGAGTTTTCTCCTCCTGGTCTGGTACTAGAAAGAGAGATCCTTGTCACTCCCCCCTCCCTGGAAGTTGTGCCTCAACACAGACCTCAGGCCTCAGAAGGTTTCACCACCCCTCCTTTTATTTCTACTACTGCACAGAGAGAAGCATCTGCACATTCAGGTCCCTTAGCTCTCTCTCTGTTTTCTCCGTTGTCTCCTTCAAGAACCTCTTTCCCGACATCTCCCATCCACACTCCTTCTCCTCCAAGTTCTCCTCCACCTAATATCCCTATGGCTGGTGCTAATCCCCCTCCAAATAGAATGGATGCCATAGTCGCTGCTAGATATGCTCCTTTAATCCTACCCCATCCTATGAATCCTCTCCTTGCTGGAGACTATTTGAAATACATGCCTAAGTTCACGGGAGAAGGAGACATAACTGAAGAAGAGCACTTGGCTGCTTTCTACAGTTATGCAGACAACTTAAACATTGAAAATGAAAATGTCTGGATGAGAGTCTTCGTCCAAAGCCTGGATGGCGAGGTTAGGAAATGGTTTAGAGGATTGGCCCCTGGATCTATTGCTGGGATTGAAGCCCTGGATAGCATTTTCCTGAGGCAGTGGGGAGATAGGAAAGATTACATGTATTACATGACAGAGTTTGGGGCTCTGAAGAAAATGGAAGGAGAGTCTGTCTCTGACTTCTCCAAAAGATTCAATAAAATGTTTAACAAAATTCCTACAAAGATAAAACCCTCAGAAGCCTCTGCCCAAATTTCCTATGCTGGTGCATTTGACCCTGATTTCTTTCTTTTATTAAGAGAAAGAAGAGCCACCTCCTTAGCTCAAATGCATGATGCAGATATAGAAGTGGAATCCAACATATTAGCAGCTGACAGACTAAGGAACAAGGCCAACGCAGACAGAAGAAAGGGAAAATCGGAAGCCTCAACTTCCGGCCCATCGCTGCCCCACCCTCAGGTGGATGAACTGACCCAGATGATGAAGCTTTTGTCTGAAGAGATGGAGAGACTGAAGATGGAAAGGAGGCAAATGAACAAGGGCCCTCAGAGCACCGAGAACAAAGGGGGTTTCAGAAGGACAAATAATATTGCTCCCCCAACTATGCACAGAGAGAAGGGAAGAGATAGAGATGACCAAAGAATTCAGGCTCCCTTTCAGAACAATTTTGTGGCCGATGAAGAAGAAGGGGAAATAGATGAGCTTGATTCTGAGATCCACTGCTTAGAAGACACCCCTCCTTTTCCTCATCTGACTCAATCAACATACGAGGAGTCTCTCATGAATAGTCAGCTGAATGAATTGAGCAAAGGAGACAAGGCTAGTGATGGTCGAGGCAGGTATAACCTGAGGTCTGACAAAAAGACAACAGTACCTGATGTTCCTGAGCAGTCCACTAGAACAAAGAAATCTACTAATGGAGTAGCAGACGCTCATAGAGGTAAGAAGGCTCAACCCCTCTCTCCCATTGTCCACAATCATGTGCCTGAAATAAGAGAAATTCCAAAGTCTACATCTTCTTTTAAATTCGAGCATGAGATTCAAAAGATCAAAATCCCTGTGCTCCTCACTGAGCTAATTAAACATGAAGAATTTAAAAAACGCTTCTCTGAGCTTTTGAAATCTGAAGCCTCATGCCCTCCCACAGACTCCATAAATCTCCAAGATGAAAGGCCAGTAGTTGTCCTAGGCCCCATGGTAGAAGACAAAGATGATTCATCCCCTCCCTTCTACACCTCCCTGAACATACATGATAAAGTGCTGCACAACTGCTTAATGGATTCAGGGGCTTCTCACAACCTCATGCCCAAAATTGTCATGGAAGAGCTAGGGCTTGAAGTCACCCGAACCTATCATGACCTTTATTCTTTCGACTCCAGGAGGGTGAAATGTTTGGGAGTCATCAAGGACCTGGTGGTTTCTTTATTTCAGCTGCCCATGAAAAGTATGGTCATGGATATTGTGGTAGTTGATGTTCCCTCTAAGTTTGGCATGCTATTGTCAAGGTCTTGGATTAAGAGACTTGGAGGGACGTTACAAATGCATCTCACATATTCCACCATTCCAGTCTTTGGAGGGGAACATAGGAGATTGTACAGAGAAGCCCAGCTAGCCTATATTGTCATTGATGAAGTGAACCCCACTAATCACCCCATCTTTGCACTTGACACTGACTTAGGGTCTAGTTTGTTACAGGTCACTGAGACTCCTGAGGCCCCTTTGCAGATCAGAAAACAACCCATTCTTAATCAAGAGATGCCTCCTCCAACCACCTTTATTTGGAAGATGTTCTTTGATGGAGCTTCCTCCAGTATAGGTGCAGGTGCCGGAGTAGTATTCATATCCCCCTGTCAAGAGACCATATCTCTGTCATAAAAGCTGGAATTCGAAGTCACCAACAATGTGGTAGAGTATGAAGCTCTGGTTCTGGGATTAAGAGCTGAAAAGGAAATGGGAATTAAGGAGATGGTTGTGTTTGGAGATGCAGAATTGATCATCCAGTAGGTAAAAAATGTTTATCAAGCTAAGCATCCTCATCTCAGGAATTACAGGAATGAGGTATGGGACCTAGTGGATAATTTCTTCTTGGCTTTTAAAATTTCTTTCATTCCAAGGGAGGAAAATGCTTCAGCCAACTTTTTAGCTATCACAGCTAGTCTACCTGAGGTTCCCACGCTGCCCACTGTCAGATCCGATGTTGCAATAAAATATAGACCCTCTGTACCGGACAATGTCAAACATTGGAAGGTATTTGAGGATGAATAGGAGATCAAAAAGTTTCTTCAATCCGTTGATGATTTTTCTGCATTGCACATAGATGAGGAGCCTGACATTGAAGGAGAACCTGACCATCACCCTGGAGAGTTTTTGAATAAAATTGCTGACCACCAGATTATACAGCTACCAAGCAATCACATACTGAAAGGACTAATCCCATTAGAAAGGTTGTTCGATGGGAATGATGTGGCAGTAGAGGGTAGAGTTTCAGGTGATGATGTTGACACAACTGAGTGCAACATAGGCACGCCAGAGGAGCCTAAGTTTGTCAAACTGTCAAGAAGTTTGACCAAGAAGTAGAGGGATGAATATACAGAGTTACTGAGGGATTTTGTTGATGTGTTTGCATAGACCTACGAAGACCTCAAAACATATGAAACATCAGTCATTGAGCACAAGATCCCACTAAAAGAAGAGGCTAGGCCATTCAAGCAGAAGCTAAGACAGATAAATCCCATGTTGCTGCCTGTCATGGAGAAAGAAGTGAAGAATTTGCTAGATGCCCAAATCATTTTCCCCTTGAGATACTCCGACTGGGTGGCCAATTTGGTCCCAGTAAGGAAGAAAAGTGGTGAAATCAGACTCTGTGTTGATTTCAGGAACCTTAATAGTAGCTCAAGGAAAGACAATTATCCCCTGCCCAACATGGAACACATATTGCAGAAGGTCACTGGTGCATCTAGAATATCCATGATTGATGGATTTTCTGGTTACAATCAGATATCAGTCATGCCCAAGGACAGGAAAAAAAAAGCCTTCACCACTCCTTGGGGTACATTCATGTATGCCAAAATGCCCTTCAGATTGATGAATGCAGGAGCAACATTTCAGTGAGCCATGGACATAGCCTTCATCGGGGAAAAAGATAAGTTTGTGGTGATCTACCTGGATGACATAAAAACCTTCTCCAAGACTGATAAAGAGCACCACTTCCACTTGAAGAATGTTTTCCTGAAGTGTCAGAGGTATGGCCTATCCTTAAACCCCAAGAAATTGTTGTTTGCTATGCAGGAGGGAAAAATATTAGGCCATATAGTATCAGCTTAGGGGGTGAGAATTGATCCTAGTAGGGTGGAAGCAATTCAAACCCTGTCACTTCCCAGGTCTAAAAAAGAGGTTTAGGCATTTTTGGGGAAGATAAATTTTCTGAGGAGATTTGTCTCAAATTTTGTTGAGTTGGTGAAACACATCACAACCATGCTCAGAAAGGGAAATAAAGTAAAATGGACTGCTGAACCTAGGGAATCTTTTGTCCAAAGAAAGAAGGCACTGACTGAGGCACCTGTGCTAATCAGCCCTGATTATTCTAAGGATTTCCCGATTTTTTATTTCGCTTCTTGTGATACAGTAGCAGCAGTCTTATTGCAGAAAAATGATCAAGGGTGAGAGAAACCTATTTCTTTCTTTAGCAAGGTGTTGAGGGATGCAGAACTCCAGTACGAGATCATGGAAAAGTAGTCTTATGCCTTAGTGAAATCCCTCAAAGCTTTCAGAGTCTATGTCTTGCATTCAAAAATCACTGCATATGTCCCTTCAACTTTTGTGAAGGACATTCTTATACAACCTGACATAGACGGGAGGAGAGGTAAATGGATCGCTAAGATCCTAGAATTTGATCTGGAGATTAAGCCCACCAAGCTGATAAAGGGGCAGGGTTTAGCCAAGTTGCTGGCCGAGTCAAATTGCAGAGCCTTGGGAATCAATTTCATCAACGAGCAAGCTGAGTCATCCAACAAGAGTTCCCAAAGCAATTTACCACTAGCAGCATGCCCCTGGTACAAGGATATCTTGTATTTTCTGCGAGAATTAAAGCCTCCTGATGGATTGGGGAAAAGTAAAGCCAGAGCTTTAAAACTCAAAGTGGTCAGGTATTGCCTCATTGACCAAGCCTTGTACTGGAAAGACCCTCTAGGGGTATTATTAAGGTGTCTGGACCTGCAGCAAGCCCAGAAGGTTATGTTTGATTTCCATAAAGGTCTCTGTGGAGGTCATGATTTTTGGAAGACCACAGCTCACAAGATCCTCCGAGCTGGGTATTACTGGCCCACCTTATTTCTTGATGTCTGCAGAGAAATCAGAGCTTGCATCAAATGCCAGAAGTTCTCAGGAAAGAAACAACTGAAATCTCTGCCATTAAAGCCTATAGTAGTTTCAACACCCTTTTAGCAATGGGGGTTGGACTTTATCAGAGAAATTCATCCTCCCTCAAGTGGCCAGCACAGATGGATCCTGACTACAACTGACTATTTCACCAAATGGATAGAAGCTGTCCCTACCAGAAGCACTTCCCACAAAGTGATTATTAGCTTCCTAGAAGATATCATAGTTAGATTTGGCTGCCCTAGCAAAATTGTCACTGACAATGCCTCCTCATTTCGATCTGAGCCTCTAGTCAAGTTCTGTGAACAGTTCGAGATTTCACTGCTTCACTCTACTCCCTATTATCCTCAAGGAAATGGACTGGCAGAGTCCTCCAATAAAAGTCTGATCAAGCTCATCAAGAAGCTAATCGAGGACAATAAAAGGGCCAGGGACTCAAAGCTCAAATTTTTTCTTTGGGCTGATCAGGTGACAACCAAGAAATCCCTGGGCATCTCACCTTTCCAACTTGTTTATGGAATAGAGGCCATTTTCCCCACTCAGCTCACCTTATCCGTGGCAAATTTCCTCCAGGACTTTGAAGGATAACCTAACCATGTGGTTAGAAGGATTCATTAGATGGTGGAATTGCAGCAGATCAGAGAACAGGTCATGAATAGGGCCTACAATCATTAGCAGAAGATCAAGTAGGCTTTTGACAGGAAGAGAAAAAAGAAAGAATTCGAGCAGGGTGATCTGGTGCTCAAATGGGATGCATCCATGCAGGAAAAGGGAAAACACAGTAAATTTGATGCCCTCTGGTTTTGGCGATTCAAAATCCTTGAAGTATTTTCAAACAACACTTACAGATTGCAGGATCTAGAAGGCAAAGAAGTTTTTAGCAGCCCAGTAAATGGGCATTTCTTAAAAAAATGTTTTTTGTGAGCCACAATTGGCTCTTTTTGCTTTGTTTTGTAAATATTGTTTTTGTTTTTGTTTTCGGCCTAATAAATGACTCCATAGCCCAACAGCAAAGGCACTGAATCTGCAAACGTGTTCTTAGAGCATCACAGGGATGACTCTATCCCCCATGGAGCCAAATGTTAGCGATATTTTTGGTAAGGGGGTTAGAATGCAAAAGAATGGGTTAAAAACCCACTTGTCCTAAGTTCAGAATGCAAGTGCGTCTGTGGTAAATGGTAAGTGGATCTGAATGGCAGAGATCAACATGCTTGGATCAATGGTGTACGGGCAATTCCAGACCCCCCCTGCCTTTCTACCTTTATGCGGAGGGGGGGGGGTCCGGAATCTAGGACGCATCTCTTTGATGGCTGAGATCGAGGCGCCCGGATCAACGACGTGCAAGGAAATTTCGGACCCCCCCCACCTTTCTACCTTTAAGCGGAGGGGGGGGGTCCGGAATCGGGTACGCATCTTCCCAACGACTGAGATCGACGCGCCCGGATCAACAACACTCAGAAGATCCCATCCTTCTCAGCTGCCCTATCCTTAGCCAGTGTGGGACCCCTTCCCCGTCATGTAATCTCCTGTGCCATCTGTTCTCTTCTTGGCCAAGTGATGAGGTTCACGTCCTTTAGCCCCTTCCTCATCCTTCAACATCTCGTCTTCTCCGCCCCTCTGCTTATTGTCTTCCGCCACATGTCATCCCCTGCCGCCTCTCTCACACCTCATCGCTTCTTACTTCACCCCTGCAGTTGTGGCCCCATCACTCCGTTGCTGTGCCCCACCTTCCACGTTGGCCTCCATGCCCATTCTTCAAGCCATTTAGTTATTCTAGGTGGCAGCGCGGGAGGCCCTCCACATCCCAAAAGTGCTGAGTTGGCCGGGTCGTCCTCAATCCCCATGAAGCAGTTATTGAAGTGGTTGGTGGTGGTTAGACATCGTCTCCGCCATAATGGGAAAGTTCGGCTACGAATTAAAGGCACGTCGATTCACCCATGAAACTGTCAGGAGTGGGATTACGTCTGCCGACAGTTGCACGATCATTCAGAGATTGCAGGGGTTGATTGTCAGAAGCCATGTAGATGCAAAGCTTTTAATGCAGCGTCTCGATTTTGTTGTTGTTGATGTTCTGAGTATATGTAGGTGTTTTCGCCATTTTTGTATCGATCGATGGTAGAGCAAAGCTCCCGACTGTAAAGTTTTAACAACCATTCTGGTTTCCTGGTTATGCATCTGTGTTTGAGATTTCTTGTTTTATGACAAACAGTTCTCCTTTTCCATCTATGTTTTGTCTCACGCTAGAGAGTTCATGATCGAATGATTCGTATGAATTAGCATAGTTATGTTATGATAAATGATTTATTATTGCATTACTGTTTTCTCTGGTTTCCTGCATTTGGGTGTAAGAAGATCTTGCCTTTAGATGCCTGTTGTCGCAGTCTGTTAGAAACCTGTTGTTTATGGCAGTCCCCACACTCTTCTCAAACAAGTCTTCCCCCTATTCACCTTTATTTCAACTCACTATTTGGAGTTTATCAAGACCTCACTCATCCATGCATACCTGGCCTAGTTTCAGAGTTGAGACGATATGGTTCTGAGTTTACTTCCATTTGATCATCCCTTTTAACAAATCGTGACATTAAACCGATGGGTGTTAGGCTCAGCTCCTGCAAGCAATCAAGGAGTGACTTCTGACGCTAACAGTGTGGCATTGGAAGGACCGGGTCTCATTCTTGTACCTCCATTATTTCATTGATATGTGTTGTTGACGAATCTATACCTCTATTGCTACTTGCTTTCTAGGCCTCCCTGAGTGTCCTGAGGAGCTGTCCCATTTCTGCCAGTTCTTTTTCCAGTTTATCCCTGTGATGTGTTGTGTGATCGAAGTCTTCTACTAGACAGTCCTGGACCATTCTGGTGATCATTTCTCCATCGTCGTCCATGATCATATATTCTGGTGATGCTCATTGCGCCTTTGATTTCTTGCGCGCTCCTGCTGTCTACACAGCTAGTCTTTTCATTCCCCCTAGTTCTTGTGTGTTGGGATTTGGGGCAGTCTCTTGCACTCCCTTAGCTTGTTTTGACTATTCGTTGGTTGATTTCTTCCCCTTTTGGGTTTCGATCTGCTTTGACCCTTCGTCTGCCTAAGTCGGCTTATTTTGGACCATCCTTGGTTTCTTAGGCACTAGGATTTGCGGAGGCTATGTTTCTGCCTACGCTGCCTCTCCTTCTACTGTTCTTTCTGGTACTTCCTAGGGAATGGATGAATTATCCATTCATCATACCATTCATTGATGACCATGCTGATTTCACCCTCTGTGATGCAGTAGCGCATCCATAGCCACTGTTTATCTGGATCATGCCTCGGTTGTATCCACATGGCTTGATATGTAGCCCAAAAGTTAGCGATATCTCCATATCGCATGAAAAACTCTGGTGTTATTTTCCATGTTTGACTAATAGCTTCCTGTATGTCCCATAGGTATGCTTCAAATACAATTCCATTATCCCTCTTATGCCTGGCCTGTGGCCCAGATTTCAGTAATAGATATCTCGCTCCCGCTGGCTGCGATCTAGTATAGAAGATCACATACTCTGGTTCCTGCCATCCCATGAAGGCTATGAGGGTGAGAAGCCATGAGTAATGGAATTCTATACCGAGGTCCTTCACATCCTTGTATTCCACTTGGAACAATTTTAATAGATAAGGCACCCAACTCACGGAGGTGTCTTTTTTGCACTGAGCTGCAACTGCAATGACTCCTACTAGTACTTCATCTTTGTGACATTTTCTTAACAATTTGCAGGCTAGGATATTTGCACCCAATTGTGTCCCTACATTGTTGATCTGTTTGATTATAATGCCTCTTGTTCCCCTGGTTGTACCATATTTCTTCTTCATTTCCTCTACTAACGCTTTCTCCTTGGATTTATCATCTAGAATCAGCGCAAGATCCATGCCCCAACTGGGTAGTCCTGTTTTCTACATGATGAGCTCAACAGTTATGGGGAGGGGTTTGTCCAGCCATATATCCCCTCTGTGTGTGACTGCTAGCAGCTTCTTGACACATGCTGTCGCATACTGGCCTTTGCCAAAATGTGGAAGTTTGAGAAAACATAAAATTTTTGTTCTATCCAATCTAGCTGCCCACTAATGTGGCTAGCTGATCATTTCTCCAAGCTAGTTTATCACTATGTTCTGCATAAAAACCCTTGGTGCAAGTTTTGGGTACTTGGCTTCGTCTGATACATCATGGTTGAAATACTTGAGCTTCCCAATGTGACCCAATAGCTACGTATCTACCTGTACTTCATCTAGTATGCGTGGTAGCACAAATTTTACTTCCAGTTTCTTGTGAGGTGAGCTCGATATCTGAACTTTGTCCTCTTGCTGTAGTGGTTGATTCGAAGTTCCTGCAACTGTCGGTTGCTCCCCTATAATCCACTCTAGCCAAGCCAAAGTAGTTCCAACAGTCTCCTCTATTGGTTGACCTAGGCTGGGTATATGTGACTCGTCTAGTTGCATAACTGCTCCCATATTCTGTGTCATTTCATTAACTTACATGGCTACTTCAATGCTTTCTGGCTGCACTTCCTATTGTGTTTCCGCTTCCTCGTTCTGAGGCTCCTGCGCTACTGCTGGCATATCCTCTTTCATGGTCTCTACTTGTGGCTGTTGAATCTCTTCCAGTATTGTGTAGAGTTCACCAGTATCATCTCTGGGGATGGGATCTCATTAAGATCGACGATCTCTAGATATTGTTGCTCATTTTCTTCCAGCGGCCCCCGTGACCTAGTTTGAACCCTAGTCGGTCTGGCTGTCTAGCCTTGTTCTGTGGGCTTCGGTGGTGCCATAGTGGTGACTGTCGAACATTTACTAAGTTTGAATGACTTTGGTGAGCTCTGTGGTCTCGCTCTATTCGTTCTAGTTGCTGTGTCTCTTTCTCTATTTTCCTTTCGTGAATAGACTAGTTGCTTCCGTGCTCGCATGTTGTATGGGCTTTTCATGAAGCTTCTTGAGGACGCTTCCTCCATGATGTGATTAATGCACCATAACTATGGTTTTAATTCATCTGCGGTAGTTTCGTACTTGCCATTACGCTTACTTTGCCATTTCCAGTTGGCATGTTTAATGTGAGGTTCCATCAGTCCTTGCCATGATCTAATTTCGCTTAGTGTTGTCCTGTCATACTGCTTTTGCCAACTTTTCATTTCCCGCTTGTTTTTTTTTGGTATGTAACCATTGTCTTTGCCTTCGCTAAATTCATATTTCAAATTTTATGTGGCCTTTCTATCTCTGGCATGCTTCGGGATTTTGAGCTTTGTTTCCTCTTTTTGTTCTCTATTTTTTTTTTNGGGTGGTCGACTATCCTTGTATAGCTTCAGTTGGCTACCGTTGATCATTCCTCTGAGGTGTGCACCTGCTAAATATCTTAACTATACAACTCCTCTGTTTGTTATAGATTTTACCTCGTATGGTCCTAACCAAGGCATTCTCAGCTTTCCTGGGTGTTGAAATGATTTGTTGTCATAGAGAAATACTAGATCTCCTTCCTTGAACATCTTCTTATTGATGTGTCGATCGTGCCAAGCTTTGCATCTGGCCTTCTATACTTGTTGATGGAATCCTACTAGGATTCGTTCTTCCTCCATTGACAATGGTTGATTCATTCTTTCTTGTATTGTTCCTCGTTCAGTCATTTGTGTGATAGTGGCTATGCGTAAGCTGGGTACTGAAACTTCTAATGGAACTACTGCTTCTTGACCATAGACTAGTTTGAATGGTGTGTTCCCTGTAAACATTTTGCATGTCGTCTTATATGACCATAATAATGCTGGTACTTTGAGGTCCTAGTCGTCTCTGTTGATGTTACAGATCTTTGTTAGTGCATTCTCAAGAATTTTGTTGAAGGCTTCTACTGTGTTGTTTTCTTGTGGATGATATGGTGTGCTCTTTTGATGATGAACTTCAAACTCTTCGAGCATCGGGTGGATGGTGTTTTTTATGAAGTGTGTGCCTTGGTCACTCATCAAAATGCTTGGGCACCCAAACCTAGTAATTACTTGTTCGAATAAGAAGTGTGCAACTGTCTTTGCGCTACGGTCTTTTACTGGTGTGGCTTTCGCCCATCTTGTTAGGTATTCCATCACGGTGATGATGTATCTTGCCCCTGTTATTTTGGTTGGTGGGTTAATTGGTCCCACAAAGTCTATTTCCCATTTATCAAATGCCTATAATGTCACTTGCAGTCATAATGGCATATTGTCCCTTTTGTTGGGTTTTCCTACCCTTTGACAGACATCACATCTATGACAGTACTCTTTTGAGTCTTCGTGGATCGTTGGCCACCATAATCCTACATGGAGTACCTTCTGCATGGTAGATTTTCCTGCATAATTCCCTCCTTCCATTCCCTCGTGGGCTTCTGCTAAAATGCTTGGTCATTCGCGCTCTAACACGTACCTTCGTAAAATGTTATCTGCACCCATCTTATATAAATGTCATGCAATCAGTTGATAGTTGGTCATGCGGACTACCAGGTTCTTTTTCTGCGCGGTGGTATATTCTTGGGGCACGGTACCTGTGCTCAAGTACTGGATGATCTCTGCGAAGTAGCCTTCAACAATCTGTACTGAGAATAACTTGCATACATAAAGTTGTCTTCTAAGTTTGTGGGTTCTTCTCTATTTTTAACCCGTGATAGGTGGTTAGGTCCTACATTCAGTTTTCCTGGTTTGACTATTACTTTGAAGTCAATTTATTTAATTAACAATAACCATCGATAGATTCTCCCCCCCAACACTGGCTTGTTGACTAGGTATTTCAGGGCTAAGTGATCTGTAAACATCTTAAAATGTTTTCCCAATAGGTAATGTTTGAACTTTTGGAGTGCATACACAATAGCTAGGCCTTCTCTTTCCCTCATGTTATCATTTCATTCTGAGTCTGATAGTTTTTTGCTTGCAAATGCTATCGGGTGATCCAAGTCTCCTGCTCTTGGTTGTGCTAAGATATCTCCAGGTGCTATCATTTATGCATCTACATGCACATGGAATGTCTTTTCCTAGTCTGGAAATACTAATATTGGTGTAGTAACCATATTCTCCTTCAAAGTGTCCAGACCATGTTGACATGTGTCATTCCATTGATATTTTGTATCTTTCCTTAGCAGTCTTTCCATTGGTGTTGTGATCTGTGCATATTCTTTGATGAATTTCCTGTAGTATCCGGTGTGTCCTAATGTTTCTCTTAACTGGAGGACTATTTTTGGTGTTGGTAAGTTCACAATGACTGCAATATTTTTCAGATACACTAGTAATCCTTTTTTGCATACGATGTGGCCCAATAGTATCCCAAACAGTGTCCTAAATATGCATTTCTTGATATTCAGTGATATCTGGAATTGTCTCCATCGTTCCAACATTAGTTGTAAAAATTCCACATGGTGTTTCAATAGGCTGTAAATTGTCCAATCATCCAGGTATACTTCGAGAAACTGATGGATGAATTCTTTAAATGCTGCAGTGACCACTTTGGAGAATATAGAAGGTGCATTCTTTAGTCCAAATGGCATGACTATGTACTGATAAGATCCCCATTCTGTCACGAACGTGGTCTTGTGTCTATCCTCCTGTGCTATCTTAATCTGATGCTAGTCTAAGAATCCATCAGTGAATGATTAATCTTCATGCCCCCCCACATTCTCTAATAATTCATCTTTAAATAGTGTAGGGAATGGGTTGTGTAGGCATGCGTCGTTCAACTTCCTCAATTCAACGCATATCCTGATCCCTCTGCCTTGTTTCTTGTCCTGTACTACCATAGGGCTTGTAGTTGAAAGAGTTGACTCTAGTTTGTAATAGAGCCAAGCCTTAGCACATTTTAAATGAAATAATAAGTTATCACTCGGAACTTGACTTCGGTTGCGTGTAGGTAAATTCCGAGATAACCACGAACCAATTTTGATTAGAAGATGCCCCTTCCAACCCGAGAGGTATCTCTCGAATATATGTCACGATAAGATATCTAATAAGCTTAACAACGAGCAGATCTGTGGGTAACATAAAGTTTTGAGGTTTTTAGGGTTGATGGATTGGACCGAGAGGTAGTCCATTGGGCATGGAGTCAAATGATCAAGCAAATAGCAAGAGTGTTTCAGTAATGGAAATCCATGGAGCAGAGGCGAGATAGAAGCTGATTACAAAGAGAAGGATTTATAAAAGTATGGCAGTATAATAAAGAGAAAACATATCAATACAGAAGGAGCACTTAGCGATGAGTGAATTCCAAGAACAAAATAGTGGAAAGCGATGGTTGGGACAAAGCATCTAACAAAGGACGAATTCTGAACCTTGACCTCTACAAGAAACAACCTATAACCATTCTAAAACAGAGCATCTAACAGAGGATGAATTCTATTACAAAACAATTAAAAATCGAGAAGAAAAGATAGATGGAGTGATATTGAAACTAAGAAAATGGACAAACTCTGCAAGCAACATCATAAGAATCTTTGATATGGATAAAACATGCTTCTGCAATCTTGTATTAAACTGGAAATGAACACTACAGCCCAGGAGTCCTACTCCTATGTATTTCCCCTTTTGTTATATTTTACAAATATGCCTCATATCTATATTGAGGTCGAAATCCTCTCTAATCTAAAAGATAACAACAGTTACAACTAATTCTTGAAACTTTCTGCATAGAAAATGGGCCAAATTGTTGAAAACTAGGGCTACGGTTATGGCTCTGTATCTCCCAAATCATGAAAACTGTGTATAAATTGAAAGATTATTTTGTGAATCTGTTTAAACTGAGCAAAAACCTCTCTTAGTTTCCTAAGATCCATTTTCAATTTCCCCAAATCTGCATTTAACAAACATGTATCAAAACGAGAAAATATGAAATCTGAAAATTAGGGCTCATAGATAGATTTGATTCTCCCAATATGTGACACCTGTAGGAAAAATGAGAGAGGATAATCATCTATTATGTGTTAGGCACAAAATCCTCCAACCGTTTCTCAAATCGATATTGCAGTCGCTTAGAATCCTCATTTGAAAATTATGACTCATCATAGTAAAACAACGCCACATTTCTGAAAACAAACCTCATCTTGCGGGGGACTTTTGATTTCCTTAAAAAGATCAAAATGAAATTATGAAGACAACACTAGATAGCTTAGGATTTTTAGATGTCGATTGATCATTCGAACACGAAAAAAAAGCCTCTCCATGGCTGAGAAAATTGCATTTTTCTAAAGCAGTTTTGAATATGTCTGGAGTCCCGATTTTGGGTTTTCGGGATTCGGGGAAATGAAGCAGTGGTTATTAAAATCTCCATGTCGGCCAAATCCCCAATGGCCAAATCCATGTCAGCTTTTTCATTGCACTCTTTCCTACCTTTGGGTTTCGGGTATCATGTACTCAAGAGTTATGACATGCAAGGAATCCCAAATCACGAAATCGCGATGGGATTAATTAAGCAATAATCATTTGTCTACCTTCCTTAATTCCCAAAAAGAAAAAAATAAGCTTAGTCATCATTAATCATGTTTTTCAAACAGTTTAATCTTTTAATCTTAGGGTTTCTTTGAAGAAAACGCGATTTCATATTTCGAAACTTCGGGGATCCTGAAGACAGGGGATATATCACAAGTAAACCCCATATCGCAAAATTGCAATGGGATTAGCGAGGCGTGAAACACAATTTCATATTTTGGAACTTTAGGGATCCTGGCGACAGGGGATATGTCACAAGTAAACCCCAGATCGAGAAATTGTGATGGTTTCAAAGAAACACCATTCGTATTAAAACAACTCCTAATTAATCACGATTAGCAATTAATCTTTAACCTTTCGTGGATTTAAGTGTCAGGACTTCAATAATACTTGACATGAGAAATACATAATCGCAAAATTGAGATGGGATTGATTAACAGTTAAAACACTTAATATTTATTTGACCCAACTTATCCTTTAATACTTTAGTGAATTCAGGGATCGAGGCTGTAGTTATTAAGATATCTACGTCGGCCAAATCCTAGACGGAAAAAAACTTGGACTCTTGAAATTTTTCTCCATGTGGCTTAATGCTCGATGTATGCAGTCGTTCCACTACCAATGCTTCCCTTCATTCTCCTAAGTGACCGAAAGCCAAAATTTCAATATTTGTTACAATAGGGCTTATCCATTCTGATGCCTTAACTGGTTTGATTATGCTGACTTCAAGCATCCAGTCAATCTCCTCTTTAAATTTATGTTTATATATAGGGTTCAGTCTATGTTTTCACTGTCTAATCAGTCTCTCTTCAGGTCTGAGTGGTATCTTCATCTCTTCCAGTTCTCCTGCTATACCCTTCATCTCTGTAAATGTAGTAGGAAACAAGTCGTTGTATTCGTGCAACAACTCTGTGATGCTTTCTACTGTTGGCTCTTCCAAGTAGTCTCCAATGCTGGACATTTTGGGATTTTCAACTGTCCCGATGTTAACTTTATTTACCTTGAATGGCACAAAAATCACTTTGGATTCTATAGGTGTTCCCTCGACATCTCTTTCACCTTATACTTCTTCAATATGAATATCGCGTGGGTCATCTTCGTCTGGTGCTTCCTCTTGTACATGGTAACATGACAATAGTTCCTTGACTGTCTTCTTATTCTGCTGTTGTTCTTATGTGATGTTTTCTATTTCTATTTGTTTGATGAATATTACTCCTCTTATCCATTTAAGGGATGTATTTATTTTGGGGTTCTCACACTCGAATGAGAAAGTGACTGCGAAGTTCTGCTGCAATATTTTCCATGTTGTAGCTCCTTTGTGCAATTTCTGGTTTATGTACCAGTTTGCTGGTATGCCCTCTAAAGTATGTATGAAGTGATGAGGCCATTCCTCAGGTGGTGTCATTTTCCATATCTTTTTACACGCCTCCAAGTGCTCCGATGGTGCCCTTTGTCCATCGTAGTTATGTTGTTTGTTGTTTTTTTGTTCTGCGCCGAACCTTATGTGCAGTAACCGCTTAAATTGATACCATTCTATGATAGTATCCTTGTGTGTGCCCCACCATATTGTAGGTGCGGATTTGAGTGCTAAATCCAGTGCTCGTAGCCTCTGGTTCTCTAATACTTCATCTTCATATTGTGACAAGAATGTTTCCAAATCATTTAGTCCATGGAAACTGGGTGTTTCTCTGATTTCTATGCCTATCCACCGTACCGCGCGGTCTATTCTTGCACATCTTCTCATGGATACTTCATGTAGTCTCTGCTTCCATTTTTCTAACCCGGTGTCTGAGTCTATTGAGCATGAAGTAAAGCTTTGCCAACTGAGTACCCCGTCTACAGTTGTGTTTACATAATCCTCATCACGTGCAGTTGTTTTGTACAATTGGTCAATCTCCTCTAAGTCCATGCAAGTGGGTTCTACAAACCTCTCCCCTTATGATGGGTCGACTGGTGCTATGACCCTGTAATCTCTAGATTCAAATGTCATTTTTCTTGTTTTTAAGTTGATTATGGCCTAATTTTCAAATGCCCAATCCAGAGCGAGTAGTGTCAGGTACGGTGTTGTGCCTTCTCCTATTTCGATGACTTAAAATTATTCTTTAGTGCACACCCCATCAAGATCTATTGTCACTCCTTTCAGTCTACCTATTGGTAGGACTCTATGCTAGTTGGCTAGTTTTAATTGGACATTTAAGTATCCCAATGTTGGCTCTCCCATGCATTGCCAGGTCTTCTTGGGTAGCACATTCACTTCAGATCCTAGGTCTAGTATAATGTCTCCCATATTGAAATCCCCAATGTTAAAATTTAGTCTAATTTCCCTACTTGTTCTTCTTCGGGTGTGTAGGTGATTGACGATTTTTGGTTGGAGCTTTTCTTCTATCTCGCTGCTACATTTCTCTAGTATGTTTTGCAATATTTTCACAGATGAAGGGTCACTTAATACTTTTACACATGATTGGAAAAAGTATTTGATAGTACTTACTTGTCCCTTGGGTTTCATTTCATTGGTATGATCCAACGATGGTGGCATTTCGTATTCTGGAGCTTCCTTGAATGGTTGCACAGTTGAAGTCGACGCTGCATCCACCTTCTGAAATTCTTGTCTGGCTTCCTTAAAATTGTCCTTTTCTTTGGGTGCATCGAACTACTTCCTTGGTTTGGGGTTATTCTTTATCCATTGGTTCTGTGCTGGTTCCTGTTGAACTGCGTCATTTCCTATTTTCGTTCCTCCATAAGTGACTATGTTGATGTTTTTCCCATTGTCCCTTGCTTCGACTGAAATCCATTGAACATTCTAATTTTTCTGGTTCCTCTTTTCCTGGATCTTTACTAATAGTGTCGGACATTCCTCTGTCTCGTGATCCAATGCACGGAAATACATACAAGTCGCTGGCGACAGTGGAAATTCTCATGCATAATGTCCTAGTTGTTGACAATTGTGACATGTGACTGGGCCTCTGCCACATTCGAAACCTCCTCTAGTTCGTCCTCCTCCTATGTAAACTGTGCAATCACCTCTCGACGCATTATACTGTGGTGTCTGATTATACTGTGCGGTATTGTACTGGGGTTGTGTCGGGTTGTCCTGCGGCTGCACATTGTTGTAGGGTTGTTGTGTAGTATTATACTCCTGTTGCACAGTGTTGTATGCGGCTGGGGCTTGGTTGAACTAGGGCACTGCTTGCCCAGTCATCATTCCAGACTGTACTCTATATGCATCTGATGTTCTTTCCCACATCAGCTCCATAGTTCTACTATATTTGTCTTCATGGCCCATTGACTTACAAAATGTGTAATATGAATTCTTTGGAACCATCTGGTATTTCTCCATCATCGTACAGTGGTAAGGGTCGTGACCCCGTTTCTTTCATATTTTGCACCATAATCCTCCCTGTGGTAGTGGGTTTGGCATACTTGTTACCATATACTGTGCGAATGTTGGGCATTCATTCTTGTGATGTCCTTCCATTCTGTATGTGGTGCACCAAACAACTTCTCATTTGTCCTTGTTCTTAGTCTGGTTCAACTAAAATATTAGAGTCTTCAAATCCTCCTTCAATGATTCAATAGTTGGGTTCGTCTGCTAGTACTGGTTCTCTTCCAGTTGCAAGGCTGTGTGCAGAGCCTCTGCCTATGTCTGAAACTTCTACTGTCGTAAGGGATATTTTAGATGTGAGAGTAATGAGTTGAAAAATAAATGTCGGTGCTGCATCTCGGTCATAAGGTATTTTAGTTTTCCCTTTAGTTGCTTGAATTTCTAATCAATCTCCCATAAAAAATCTCCCGATTTTTGTCTTATCTCAATCATCTAGTTCATGTACTGATCCTTTGAGCTCAGATTCTAGAACTCATTAATCAGTAGCTTCTTAATTTCTTTCAGTGTCCTCGTCATCCCAGGGGAACTGTTTGTGTCTAGACTCATGTACCAGTCTAGTGCGCGGTCTCTTAGAGTGATTGCTAACTGTGTGAGTTTGGTGTCTTCATCAGTGATGTGTTTGCCTCCCAGATCTTTGTGCAAATGAGCAAGTGCTTCTTAGTATCTTCTGTTGCTTCTCCTCAAAATTCTGGTAATATGATAGTGGGATCGCGTTCCTCCATTCTAAACACTGAACTGCTACCTCCATCGTGCGGTATAGATACTTGAATAATACTGCCTCAACTAGCTCCTCCAGTTGTTGCTCCTACGGTAGATGTACTTCTTGCTATCATACTTCCTCCAAACTTCAGTTGTCTAAATGATGGTGTTCTCTTTGGTGTATTAGTCACACATGGGTTCATGGGTTCCACACTGACATTAATATGGATAGGATGACTGCCTTCTCCTCCCATTCTTGGGCCTCTTGTTTTCCTCTCATAAGTTGCATGCAGGATTTGCTCAATCTGGTCCACAGCCCAAAGATCCTCTACCTCTTCCTCATCTCTTGCCAATCCCTCCCTCGCAGCTATGGCTCTGTTCTTGGTATTCACCTTATATTGGTAGGGTACTTCGCTACGCATTGTTCTTGATGACGCCAGGATCCACTGAAGTTGGTCGTCATCCATCAAGATTGGGTCCAAGAGTTCCTCCTTCTTTCCTTTATCCTAGCCTTCTTCCATTTATCCTCTCCCTGTCAATGCTTCCCGCCTTTCTCCCATGCACGTAGGGAATTCTAGATATCTGATTCCATTGTCATTACACCTTTGTTATATAGAAATATTTTAATAGAAGTATACAGTGATCAAATGTACCTTCCTTGAGGTCCGCGTAGAAATTCTTTCTCTGTTGCACTGTATGACTTCGCTGTGTCGACTGCAAACTCTATGATGAAGCCTACCATAATACTGCACGGGTGAATTTGTTGTTCACCTGATATAACTGATCAACCTGTAGTGTGGTCCAATCTAGCTATCGAAGCTGATTCATCGCATAGTTATCTTTCAACCTTAGTATCCACTCCTGCAGTAGGTGGGGAAAATCACAGAAAAAGACTTCGTGTAAATCCGTAAACACATATTTATCCAAATATTTATGAGGTGTGATGCTAGGTTTTCTATTGTCTTTCTGGGAAAACTATAGCTCTTTGGTTTTCAACCAACCTTCGATTTCTGCTTTCATGGGGTTCCAAGGTCTCAACATTCCCTTCTGATGGCTCATTATTCTTTTGTTTCGCTCATTCATTTCTCATTCACTCATATCTCGCCTACTTAGTACTCTCTTATTCCTCTTGACATGACAACATAACCATTTGTTGGTTTCAAATGCTCTCTTCTTCTCTCTAAGTTATTTACCTAGGGTTCATGTCATTCTGGTTTCCAACAAATCCTCTAAAACTATCGACCCTTCTGGTAACCCAAAAGGCAACATAGTACACAGAATGCACTACACAGTCTCACCCGAGATAGCTTTAAATGGGTGGCTGTAAGACTCAGGTGTTTACAGCCTAGGATTGAGTATGAGATATGGGTTTATTAACCAGAGCCATGCATTACAAACTATGAGTATAATCTACCCATTCCTCGTGGGTACACATTTCCATTACACATTTTACTTCCCAAGTAGCATATTCACATTCCATAACAATATATTAACTCATTTATTAAGCATAACTACAAAGTTCTTATCGTGCTTCACCCCCTCCCAGGCTATGTCCACAAAGATTTGGCTCTTGGCTCTTTTATTATGGCAGTTCTTCATTTCTAGCATCGCATGCTTAAAATTCCCCTCTTATGGGTAAGATCTATATGAGGCAAACTAGATCACACCAGGCTCTACAGCCTGTGAACTAATCCTCAGATCTACCTTCTCTCCTCCTTTCTAGCTCAACAACTTACAAAAATGGTACATAATAGTCAATATTGTATATCGCATCCGCTCATGTGTAACTATAGTAAAAGATGGGATAACAACACTAATAACCCAAGCTAATACACAACTTTTCAACACAAAACAGTCGAACCTCTACATGATACCTATGTATCTATATTTATACATTTCTAGCTCTTCAGTCATTTACAAAGCATTACAAAAACCCTAACCCTACCAATTTTAGGTCTTCCTCCCATGCACGCATGTTGTTCTTCCTCCAGCTGTCACTTTCCTTGTGCATGCTTTCTTGCATGTGTGTGTGTTGTTCTCTCTCCAGCTGTTACTTTCATTTCTGCAAGATTTCTTTCCCACGATCATCCTTCTTTACACTTCGGCCTGGTGCCAACATGATGATAGGGATATGCTTGTCACATTGTGACAAAATGGCTATGTTAGTCACATTGCGACGTTGTTTTTTTTGTCAAATTGGGACGTTACTATGTGCATCACATTGTGACATTACCATATTCATCACATTACAACATTACTATCTTCGTCACACTGCAACATCTAATTTTTTTTCTTCAAATTGTAACATTGAGTTATGTTCATCACATGAAAAGGTTGGTTTGCATTCGACATATTACAAAAATGTGTGTACATCACATTGTGACAATGGGCTATGTTTGTCACATGTGATGCTTGAAAATGTTTGACACATTATGATGTTAGTATATTTGCATGACATTGCAACATGAGGATATGTTTGACACATTGCGATGATAGGGATATGATCGTCAAATTGTGATGAAAGGGCTATGTTCGTCAGATGGCAACATTATATTGTTCATCAAATTATGATGTAACAACGTTCGTCACATTGTGACATTACTATATTCGTCACATTGCGATGTTACTATGTTCATCACATTGTGTCTTTACTATATTCGTCACACTACAACTTTACTATCTTTGTCACACTGCAACGTCTAGTTTTGTTTGTCAAATTGTAACATTGAGTTATGTTCATCACATGACAAGGTTGGTTTGCGTTTGACATATTATGAAAATGTGTATACATCATATTGTGATAATGGGCTATGTTCGTCACATGTGATGTTTGGAAATGTTTATCACATTGTGATGTTAGTATATTTGCATGGCATTGAAATGTTAGGATATGTTTGACACATTGCGAGGACAAGCATATTCTCGTCAAATTGTGATGAAAGGGCTATGTTTGTGAGATGGCGACGCCACATTGTTCGTCAGATTGTGATGTAACTATGTTCATCACATTGTGACATTACTATATTTGTCATAGTGCAGCATTACTATGTTCATCACATTGCGACATTACTATATTCGTCGCATTGCAACATTACTATCTTCCTCGCACTACAACATCTAGTTTTGTTCTTCAAATTGCAACATTGAGTTATGTTCATCACATGACAAGGTCGGTTTGCATTTGACATATTAGAAAATGTGTGTGTTGATACTAAGAGGGGGGTGAATTAGTATCAAGTACAATTTAAAACCTTTTTCAACTTATAATTAAACCATTCAATTATATCCAATGAGAAATGAACAATGGTATAAGAGTTACACCAA
>SNQJ01S0060893.1:29113-51264 GCA_010110895.2 Picea sitchensis
CCTCTGAAACTTTGTCACTTGAGAAGCGACGATTATTCTACGCTCGAAACAAGTCCTACCTTTCGTAAGAATGTTTCCTCTTTTTGTTCTACTTCGGGATCTCGCAGGTCGGATACTATAACTTATGTAATTCACACCTCCCGAGTCACGAAACAATGAAGTCGTTTTAAATCTTCAGTCAAGACAGTAACCAGGGTAAAGTTTTTCTTAACTCATGATTAGATGTCGTCGGGGTTTCGCGCCTCGGTGTTCGCCAAACTCAAAAATTTATTATCACAGCCCTGATAGCCGAGAACACAAGGTCCTTTTTGAATAACAGATGTCAAGGATTAAAGGCAAAAGCTAACCATGGTAAAGTTGTTCTCGGCGTTTCGCCACTCTACAGTATCTTTTTCGAAGGTTACAGCATCTAAACCCCGACTCGCGAATTCACGATGCAATTATAACTTGATTAATTAATCACTTAATCCAAGATTATCTCCCCTTTTAATTAAGTCATGATTATCACGATCTCGCGGTTTCGCAGCTCGGCATGTAAATCTCCCAGAAACTTATCTTCGAAGCTCCGAGTTGCGATATGGCGAATATAATAATTATAAAATTAATCAAGCCCCAAATCGTGATTACCTTTAATTAAACCAAAATCGATCTTCGCAGTCTCGGGAGTTGGAAACTCAAAATGTTAAAGGAAAATCCCCGATATAACGAGTAGCGAGATATTGATTAACGTTGGCGAGATTGGATTAATTAAGTTAAATCAAGACATATCCCGTGTTTCGATGCTTGCACGATTCACGAGGAAGCCTTTTCTCTCCATATGCCAACTGACTTTTAAACCGCCAAAATTTATGACATTAATGAGGAAATAGGGTAAATCTATGAATATAAGATCAGATTTCTACGGCATAAATTTATTTCTAATTATGATTTGACAGGCTTGTTTTGAAAGGTACCGAGTTTTCAAATATATGTAAGAGTTGCACTTCATTATAACGAATGTATTTTCATAGCACGCAGAGCTCATCACTTCTGAGTAAACTGATTTATGTATGTATACGCAGTTCTACCATAGAAGAGCTAAAACGCAAGCTTCAGCCATGGCTCCGCGGAAAGCAGCAAAGGCGAATGTTGAGGTTTCGGGACAAGGCTCAGACAATGTCTCCGATACGTCGCCCCGAAGTATCGATTCGGTCTCGAACTGGTCACATGTTTCAGATATTCTGCAAGTAGAATTGGTGGATTATTCTGATGACTCTGACGACAACGAAAGAGATGATTTAACCACCAAGTACAAAATAGTCGTCCAATCCGGAATGCACAGAGTAGCAGCCAGACCGCGGTTGCTCCCATATTATGACATGGTCCGATGGGCGTTGGATCATGTGGACATACCGACCAGGACTATCATGAACGAGCAGAAAGTCACCATCGAGACTTTCAGGCCGGAACACCTGCAATCCATGTATAAGTTGCCCGCGACGTCCGACCATGTATATGGCGTTGAGTTCTTGGAGAAGTTCAAGGAGAAAGATTGCATACAATATGATAAAACTATGGCTAGTTTGATAAAGGATTGGGTTTCGAACACAGCGAAGTTCAGAGCTAATAACCACGGCATATATTCAATCGCTTCTTTAGAGCCGCAGTACAAATATGTGGCCATGATGAGATGTCGGTTATATGGGAAAGAGGACACAATGCACTTTTTCCTTGCGTGGGTGCCTTTAATATTTCGGGTCGCAGAAGGCGTTTCCTTTAACTGGGCAAGGATGCTTTCGGATAGCTTGACTAATCGGGTCACAGAGTATCGGGAGCAGAAGGAAAATGGGAGGCCATCCTCATTCTTCATGTCCGCATATATTATGGACGCAATTTGTTCTATGACACCATTTCCATTAATGAGCTGGGGTTGGACTCCGGCTGAAGACAAACCCATACATGTATATCATGAAAACTATGGGAAAACAAAGCGGAAAATTTCGCTTATGAAATTTTTAACTGAGTGATGGTGCCCCTGCATGTCACCATTTTTGGTCACCCGCCACCCCGTATCTCGGACATCATAGCGACAAATCTAAGCAGCATAGCGGACTGGTACGTGGAGGCAGAATTTTCATACCTCGGAGTTTTTGGGGCTTCAGTTCCCCCGCATGCGCAACCATTGTTCATTCCTAACAAGCTGGCTTGTCACGAGGTCGCCCGACAGACGGTAATTGGCGGTGTAAGCAAAGAGCTCAAAGGGTATTCAAAGAAGGTATGGTCGTCTTTTCCCATTCGTTTGAATTCTTATTCTTTATTAGATTTCGGGCATGCAAAAGCCGAGGTTGCAGCCCTGGAAGACCTAAATTTGGTCTCCATTGAATACAAGAATCACAGTCCACAGAGGGTTGTGAGCAATCATTTGGCTAATTGCGGGCTCAAAAGATTTGAACATGAGAATTCACCCTCGGATAACATTTTCAGAGGAGCGAGGTCCTATGAAGAAATTCTAGCCCGGATTCAATCCTTGGCACCCGCAGAAAGAGCCAATGTGTTGAAATTCCAGGAACACCGACGTAGATGTCTTCCAGTTGTGTTGCGAGGTGAGGGTCCAAGTGTTTCGGAGACAAAACAGAAGGATGTCGAAGGTTCTAAGGATGCAACTCCTGACCACGGAAAACACTAGGACGAGGGGGAACAAACAAAGAATCTGGAAGCAAAGAAAAAGACTATGGACCCACCGAAGAAACAGAATCCGGAGACAAAGATAGATACTCCAGGAAAATATGCGAACCAGATCGGAGAACCCATCACATCAGTCACCCCCTTGCAGTCGACGCAGGGAAACATCGATGCAGGATGGATTTTCAATGAAGAGATGAGGCCCATAAGAGTAGAAGAACTCCCTCCGAACGAGTTTTTCTTTGATAAAAAGAGGAAAGCAGTAGTAAAAAGAGAATTCTACCAGGAAGGAGAGTCGACTGCCAAGAAGTATAAAATTATGACCGAGGGAAAGGATAAAAAGAATGAGCAATTTGCCACTGAGATAGAAGGCACACTAGGAGCATACACCTCGGCGAATCAATTCTCAGTCGGGGTCCTAAAAAACCAACTTAAAAGAAAAAAATTCCTAATTAATACCCTTGAAGCCAGACTGGCCACAGCAGCGGAGAACGCTAGAGATCAGGCGAGCGTGGGAATGGAGAAGGCCAGATTGGCCGATAAAAATGAAATAGAGATGCTCAAAACTAAGCTTGAGAAAGCACAGCTGGTGGTCCGAGATGGTCGGATGCAAGTAAGCCAGCAGAGGAATTTGATCGAACAGCTGCAGGCCAGGGTGGAGATCGTCGAGAGCAGAATGATAGACATCGGGATGTTCAAATCCCAGGCGATCGAGATTCGAAATAGAATCTTTTCGGCACAACAAAATTTGCTCGCTAAGGTGGGAGGGATCCGGGAAAATTGTCTGCTGGTCAATCAGGTTTCCGAGAACTTATCGGCCAGAGAAAGGGATGCAGGAGCGGCTCGGGTCGCCTTCCAGGAGGTGGTAATAGCCACAAACAACAGGGTTTCAGAAGGTGCTCCCAGGCTCACCATTGCAGAACAAACCAGAGGAAATATTTTGTTAAAGGAATGGGAGCATAACATCGCCGAAGGTAAGTAGCAAGCCCAAAGGATAACCAATTCCATGGAGGAGGCCTTCAATTCTATAGACGGCGAGCTGTTGGGCATTGACAGCGGAGGCGACGTCGAGGCGTTGATGCAAATGAATGTGGAACAGATCTCACTTGATATGAAGGAAAAGGAAGAAAGAGATTCGGTCGATATCTCTCAGATGACTACGGTGGACATAGTCCAAGTTGATAAATGCATGATCAAACCCAGCGCGCAATTCTGCGCCATCGACATCACCAACGGACAGATGGAGGACAAGTTGCAACATTTAGCCCGAGAATCTTACTTCTTTGAAGCCAGCTGTCAAGCAGAACCATCATGGCTAATATCTCAGCTGGTGGAAAGATGTATCGCTTGTACTGAGCCCGCGCAACGACAAACATCTGGCACTAAGTGAGGACAGAGTAGGAGAAATGGAGCGATTGCTCTCTTCTCTGTCATAACCGAAATTTTGTGACTATTGAGATTCTACCTGCTTTGTAAACTTGTATAAATATATCACAGAAAGAAATAAAAAAGGGTTGGACCTTTGTGTCGTTTGTAACAAAGTTTTTTACATTCGAGAAGTTAATACAAGCAAATCTGAAGATTCTCAATTCCGTCACGACTGTGTTACAAGTTTGTTTCTTTGTATTTAATATTTCATTTCATTTCATATTCATAATTGATGTGCTTCGTTATACTTTAGTACGACCACTACTATAGCGAATGAATTTTGGTTTTCTGTAATTGTTTATTGTCTTTCCTCTGCACCAGCTATCAGCGGGTGTAAGGCCAATCTGCATTTTCAGAATTCTACATATATTCTCTGCTACATCGGTTATCTCCTTACTTTTTCCTCTTCTGTTTATTCATGAGATTCTCCCATGGTAGAACCCTTACACTATAGACAGCTAAATGTTTTTCTCCCACCTCACACCTTTTATTAAAATATAATACAGTTACGGGAAAGAGCCTTTGATTTGCATCCCTATTTTATTCATAAAACCGTAAAATCTCTTTTATTCGACCAAATCGAGACAACATTTAATCTCCCTTTGAAGTTTTTCCTACTTTTACTGTTCCTCCATGACTGTACCTGCACCAACACAACCTAATATCGAACCCGAACTATCAGACCAAATGCATATTGCTTTAAACTTATTCGACACAATCCTTAAAACAGCTACTAACCGGGTCGAACTTGAGCGTTCATGGGCAGCCATTGAACAAGATATAACTATCCAGGAACAGTTGGAAGCTAGACAACGCCAACGTAGGAATCTTTCGTAGTTTCCTTTACCGAAGGTTTACGCTTCCCTCTTCTCCATCTATTACCCACTTTCGGATGCCTTGACACTGTACTTTTAAGCCTTAAGTACAGACTCAAGAACAACATCTTTCTGGCACCGTTGCCGTGGAACGAAGTTACGAAATCTTTTTCCCTGGGAAAACGACAATTGTTTTTCGTTGAAAGTGTTACCCTTTGATAGTGAACAAAGAGTACACACCTTTTAAGGCTTTTTATCTTTCACTTGGCGACTCCACGAGAAGTAAACTGGCATCCGGTCGAAGGAATACTAGACAAAACCCGGATGGTAAGCAGATTACGCCCGTTACCGATCCCGAAAAAATTCTAAAGGCGAGAGGCTCTTTTAAGCCAACCGCTGCAGTTTACAAACTTAAAACCCCATCACTAAAGACTAAGAGTCCTTCCAAACCCTTAACTTCGCTCAATCCTCTCTTTGACGCTAAAGATTCAACGCCAATCTGCTCCGAAATTAGGAGTGAGATTCATCCAACCGTCCCCTTAGCACACAAGGGAAAGGGCCCTCTTGAAAGTTCATCGGCTTTTGAAATACCATCTTTTCTTCACTTGAATTTCCCGACTTCACCAAATTCCGAAGAGTGTGTTACACACTCGGTTCCCACACCCGTCGTTTCTCCCAATTTTGTCTCTTGCAAATCTGAGGAACCGAGTCCTCGCATTCCTTATCTTTTCTCATTGGATTTTCCTCTTCGCGAAGAAAATAAAGATTCCCTTTTAATTTTCCAAAACCCCCTTTACAACTTTCCACAAACAACGATGGCAGCCGCCGGAGGAGGAGGTGGAGGGTTTATAGGTGGAGGCGGAGGGTTTATCGGAGGAGGAGGCGGAGGAGCCCCTCTAGGAGGAGCTGGAGGCCAAGGGCCTGCTCCCCCTCCCAGAGTCTATGCGAAAGTTGCAGCCAGATACGCCCCATTAGTATTGCCCGTCCCTCTACACGATCTTCCAGAAAATTACATAAAAAAATTATCGAAATTCACTGGGGAGGGGGATCTAACCGCGGCCGAACATATAAATTTTTTCGACCAATTCGCAGATATCTTCGGTATCGAACATGAGGATGTATATTCGAGACTTCTTGTCCAAACATTCGAAGGCCAGGTTCGAACTTGGTTTTGTAGCCTGCCCGCAGCATCTATCCTGTTTTATGACGCTTTGGAAGATGCTTTCCTCAGACAATGGGGTGAGAGAAAAGACCATCTCTATTATTTAACCGAATTTGGGTCTTTGAAGAAAAAGAACTCAGAAACAGTCATGGAATTCATTCAGAGATTCAACAAACTATATGATAAAATCCCAGCCGAGGTTAAACCATCCCAACCCGCGGCCAAAGTGACTTTCGCCGGAGCTTTCGAGCCGGATTTTGCACTACTTTTGCGAGAGAGAGAAGGGGAGCCACCTTAAACCGAATGCAGGACAAAGCGGTAGAAATAGAGTCTAATATGATGGCTTCGGGTAAGCTTAGATCTAGATTAGAGATTGGAAACCGAGAGACCAAACGCTTTAGAGAACAAGTGGGTCCTTAAGGGTCAAATAGATCCTTAGATGATAGGGTGGACGATATGGCCAGAGTGATTAAAGAACTATCAAATAAAATAGCTAGAATGGAACTCGAACAGGCCAAGGTTGACTCTTATCCCAAAAAATATTTCAAGAGGAACCCAAACCCCTCGACCCAACAAAGACAAATAAAAAATGAAGATCAAAAAATACAAGCTCCCTTAAAGAACGAAAATTTTATAGGAGCAAACGATTTTCAAGACTTAGGAGATTTAGACAACGATGTCACGAACTTCGGTGATGACTGCACTCAACCCTATCTGACTCGTGAAGACTATGAAAAATCTTTAAACACGCCACAACCGTCTAATGAAGGTGAAGAAGGTGATCACACTGATCTCTGTGGATCTCAACCAGAAACTGAGATGATAATGGATGAGTTTCAACCCAAGTACAACTTAAGATCTAAGAGTAAGCCAACCTCAACGACTCAACCCAAGAAAATCCTTCAAAGAGGTCAAGCTTATGAGCCTCCTTCGGACGAGACCTTGTCACCCAACAACAAAACTAAAGTAGTAAGCACTCAAGCATCCGAGGTGGAAAAACTTGAAACTCAAACACAGGAAACTGAACCCGTAAATAAAGCTACATCTTCAACTAGGACCATGAGCGATAAAGCGGTCCAGACAAATAAGGCGGAAAGGATGAATTCAGAAGTCTCAACCAGAGAAACAAATAAGGTGAGCGGAGCTTTCAGTTTTGAAAATGAGTTAAACAAAATTAAGATACCAATCCCTTTGGTAGAATTAGCGAAAAACCCCGTTTATCGGAAGCAAATTACCAAAGCGATGGGTGTCTCTGAGCTAGAAAGCCAATCCGATGTTATAAACTTGGAAGATGATAGACCTAACATCACCTTTGGTCCCCATTTCGAAGGGTCCAAAGACACCATTGCTCCCTTTTATATCACTCTGAATGTATATGATCAGTTGTTGCATAATTGTATGTTAGACTCCGGAGCTTCCCATAATGTTATGCCCAAGACTATAATAGACAAGTTGGGTCTCCATATCACAAGACCTTATGGAAATATGTACTCTTTTGACTCGAGAAGGGTTAAATGTATGGGGATGATAAAAGATATGGTGGTTACCCTGGCGCAGGTCACGGTTAAGAGTATCCTGATG
The DNA here is from genome assembly GCA_010110895.2 of Picea sitchensis. NCBI lineage: Eukaryota > Viridiplantae > Streptophyta > Pinopsida > Pinales > Pinaceae > Picea > Picea sitchensis. The sequence goes on from SNQJ01S0060893.1 coordinate 36,761, forward strand.
GATGTGGTTATCGCAGATATTCCCCCTAAATATGGCATGTGTTTATCTAGGTCATGGGGAGCCAAGTTGGGGGGTTCTCTACAGTTGGACATGACGTACACCACAATCCCTGTGTTCGGTGGTCAGTTCACTCGGTTGTACAGAGAAACAAGATTATCATATACAGTCAATGACCCTCAAAACCGAGACAACTTCCCTATTTACATTGCAGACCAGGATCTGGGAAATTGCATCTTGTCTTTTGACGATGGTTTGGATAGTTGTCAAGAGGAAATCGATATAAAGCGAGAAGATTCAAGTCACGTGACAGAGGATCTGTGTAACACCGGAGTCTGGAAAATGTATTTTGATGGTGCTTTATCTTCTGAAGGGGCAGGTGCGGGAGTGCTTTTAGTGGCTCCTGAAGGTAAATTCATCGTTCCTTTCTCCTACCGATTGCAATGGGACATAGATTACACTAACAACGTATGTGAATATGAAGCATTGATCTTAGGATTAGAGGCTGCTAAAAAGCTAAATATAAGAAACTTGGAGGTATATGGTGATGTCGAATTAATAGTCAAACAAATAAACCAACAGTACCTAGCCAAGCATCCTAGACTAAGAACGTACAAAAATTGTGCTTGGGATCTCATGGAAAACTTTTTCTCATCTGTAAATGTCCATTTTATCCCTCGCGCAGAGAATCTACATGCTGATGCATTGGCAAAGGTAGCTTCAACCTTCTCTCGTCCCACGACCTTCAAACTGAAGTATCACATTGAAATCAGATACAAACCCTCTATACCAGACAATATCCGACATTGGCAAGTCTTTGAAGATGACGAACAAATTAAGAAATTTCTTGCAGCAGTGGGTGAGTTCTCTGAAACTCATGCAAACCAAGAGAATCAAAATGACCCGATGTGGATCATGCAAGAGGGGGAAGATCCTGAAACCTTCCGAGGAAAAATTGCGGATCATCGTATGCTGGTCCTCAAAAGCAACCAGATTCCAAAAGGATTTATTCCTTTAGAAAGACTTTTTGATCAGAACGACGTACCTGTGAAATCCACTTTGCAGCCCCAACCAGAAGAAGTGGAGGACTGTGATATAGGAACTGAAAAAGAATCCAGGGTGGTAAAGATATCCAAGTTCCTCCCTCCCAAAGTAAAAATCAAGTATAAAAACCTACTCAGACAGTACAAAGATGTTTTCGCCTGGTCTTATGATGAGCTAAGAACGTATGACACTTCCATAATTGATCACAAGATACCTTTGAAACCGGAGGTCAAACCGTTTAGGCAAAAGCTTAGGCAAATTAACCCCATTTTGTTACCCGTGATCGAAAAGGAAGTTAAGAAGCTTTTAGATGCGAAAATAATCGTACCTCTGAGATACTCAGACTGGGTGGCAAACCTGGTCCCGGTTAGGAAAAAGAATGGAGAAATCAGACTGTGTGTGGATTTCCGAAACTTAAATAAGTCGTCTCTCAAGGATAATTACCCGCTGCCCAAGATGGACCATGTGCTAGAAAAAGTAGTTGGAGCAAACCGAATGTCTATGATAGATGGGTTCTCTGGTTATAACCAAATCGCCATGAACGAACAAGATAGGGAAAAGACTGCTTTCACCACACCATGGGGTACATTCATGTATGACAAAATGTCGTTTGGTTTGATGAATGCAGGGGCTACATTCCAGCACACTATGGACATCGCTTTCATAGGAGAAAGAGACAAGTTCGTAGTCATTTACCTCGACGATTTTATGATTTTTTCTAAAACCGATGAAGAACACTTGATCCATCTGAAACAGACTTTCGAAAATTGTCGCAGGTTTGGTCTATCTTTGAACCCAAAGAAATCACATTTCGCTATGCGAGAAGGTAAGCTTCTGGGCCATATCGTATCTAGAGATGGGATCAGGATTGATCCTAAGAGGATTCAAGCAATAAATACTATAAATATCCCCAGAAATGTAAAAGACATTCAATCTTTCTTAGGAACCATAAATTTTCTACGAAGGTTTATCCCCAATTTCGCTGAGATTGTCAAATTGATCACAGGAATGTTGAGGAAAGATAGCGGAGTAAATTGGACAACCGAGGCCAGAGCATCTTTCGCGCATATTAAAAAAGTCATAAGCAAGGCACCTGTGTTAGCAAGCCCAGATTATCTGAAAGAGTTTCTTATCTTCTCGTTTTCCTCTAAACATACTATCACCGCGGTGCTCCTACAAAAGGATGAAGAGGATTTGAACGGTCGATCACGTTTTTTAGCAAGAGCCTTAGAGACGCAGAACTGAAGTATGACATAATGGAAAAACAGGCGTACGCAATGGTAAAAGCGCTAAAGGCATTCAGAACTTATGTACTACATTCAAAAATTATCGCGTACGTACCTACCAGTTCTGTGAAAGATATATTGGTACAGCCAGACAGTGACGAAAAAAGAGGGCGATGGCTTGCTAAAATCCAAGAATTCGATTTGGAAGTTAAACCGACCAAATTGATAAAAGGGCAAGGCCTAGCCAAGCTCTTAGCTTAATCAAATCTCAGAGCTCTTGATATCAATTGCCTGTAGGGAAGTGACGAAGACACAGACCTAAACGAACCGGAAGAAGAAACAAGTCCAAACCAGATCGAAGAGAAGTTCTTATCATCGAACTGGTATAGAGACATAGTGTTTTACCTGCTGAACCTGAAATACCCAAATGAACTATCACCACCTAAATGCAGAACTTTAAAACTCCATGCGGTTAAATATTGTATCACCGAAGGTCAGCTATTTTGGAAGGATCCACTCGGTTTCATGTTAGTCTGTTTAGTCGAATCGGAAACTCAGTGGGTTATAGATGAATTTCACAAGGGAGTCTGTGGGGGGCATCACGCATGGAGAGCTACAGCCTACAAGATCTTGAGGGCTGGGTACTACTGGCCGAAACTCTTTTCAGACGTCAATGCCAAAGTGCGCGCCTGCAACCCTTGTCAAATATTCGCTGTTAAACAGAAGCTCCCTGCACTACCACTAGTTCCAGTCAAAGCTGAAGCTCCATTTCAACAATGGGGTCTAGACTTCATAGGGGAGATTAATCCCCATTCCAGTGCTCAACATAAGTGGATCTTAACGGCTACAGATTATTTTACTAAGTGGGTGGAAGCCATTCCAACCAAAAGGGCAACAGACTTGGTGGTAATCGATTTCTTGGAAGACAATATCTTGTCAAGATTCGGTTGTCCCCGAAAGATAGTTACCGACAATGCCCATGCCTTTAAATCTATGGCTATGATCAGCTTATGTCAGAGGTATAACATCATTCTTGGCCATTCCACAGCATATTACCCCTAGGGGAACGGATTGGTCGAATCATCTAACAAGAGCCTGGTAAACATAATCAAGAAAGTACTGGATGAAAATACAAGGTCTTGGCATGTGCACTTGAAATACGTATTATAGGCAAACCGCATCAGCACTAAAAGGTCTATCAGCGTTTCGTCGTTTCAAATGGTCTATGGGACAGATGTTGTTCTACCTATAAACCTAGCGCTGCCATTGATGAAGTTATGGCAGGATCAAAATGAAGAACCCAATCATGTAATCAGTTGATTAAGGTTCAACAACATAGAGTTGAAGTTGATAAAAAAATGCAGAAGTACCAAGATGATATGAAAGCAGTGTTCGACCGCAAGGCAAAGGACAGGGAATTTCTTCCAGGTGATTTAGTGCTAAGATGGGATGAAAGAAAAGAGGAAGCAGCGAAACATAGTAAATTTGACCACCTCTGGTATGGACCATTCAGGGTCTCGGCTCCAGAAGGAAAAAATTATTTCCTAATGGAAAATATAGATGGAGAAGTCCTCCACGCCCCTGTCAACGGGCGGTATCTAAAGCATTACATGACGTAACAGTCGCCAGATTCAAAAAAAATAAAAATAAATAAATAAATAAATAAATTTTTGATATATATATTTGGTGTACATATATGTATTTTCGTTTAAATATTTCTTTTGATTTTCTTTTTCGTTCATGAACTTTCGACACAATTCGAATAAGATTCGTATTTGTTTTTTATAGGATTCCAGCTGCATACGAAACTAGCAGGAAAAGTAATTGCAAGTCAGTGTCAGAAATATATAGGCATAAAACAGGTGATACCTAAAGTAGTTTCATATTGCGCAAAGAAAGTGAAAGGAAAAGGTAAAAATGAGCTTTCTCAAAAACACATGTTATGAAAGACTGGTAAAGAAAACTGAGGTAACGCCATTCAAACTGCAATATCAACTAAAATGTTAGATAACAGAATTGTTTCTTGGTTTGATAATCTTTGAAAAATGTAAAATAATTTGAATGATACACTCAATCTAAAAACAGTCAGTCAAAGTAAACTATCCCCAAAAATATCTACAAGAGTCAGTCTCAAATGGTTTGACCTCTGTATTTTCAGTCAATAAATCACTACCTGGCATCCTGTCTATCTTCGGGTCTAACTTTTAACAAGTCACCATCTTTCCGTTTCACTACGAAGGGATAAAAGTTTTTCATTTTAAACCTCGTAAGTTTCAAAACAGATCGTGGAAGGAAAGCGGGTCTTCACAACTACTCAATCCCCTGCTAAGCAAAGGAACGTTTAGAGCGATCCTAACTTTCCTAGGTTTTTCAACGGTATCGGAGGATTAAAGCTTGCTCAAACGGGATGCCCTTTAAAAGTTATTTTCCTTTTCTCCCTAAGAACGAAGATGTTGTGAAAGTCAAGGGAAGGTTGGTACCGAGTAATCAAAGTAAGTCAACAGACCTCTAATGCAAAATATTACACAGATATCAGCCCTGATATAAACTAATTGCCCCCATCTTCGCGCTCAAAAAAATAAATTATAAGTCATGTGGTGAAAGAAAATTCAGAAATGATTGCCCCCACCTAGTCCAAGAGACGATGAAAGGAAATTTAGAAATGATTGCCCTCGTCTCAGCATTTAAAAGCATAAATATATTCTGAAGTGGTGAAAGGAAATTCAGTAAAAGCGGCCAGATAACTTCACCGAGGCACTGAATAGGCTCGCTGGCAGTGAAGCAATGTCTGAGATATCTGTAAGGCTGTTATACATGAATATCACTCTACTCTGGTAACCAATGCTTTCTAAAACCTGATCCACATCCCAAATTCAGACGGGACTCCCCAATTAAAAACATATAATCTCATTCTTTTGATGCAAGCCGAGAGCCACAAGATCTATTGGGTCTCCTAGGGTTGTTTCGATTGTCTTAAAACATACCTAAATTTAGCAGCGGGAAAGAGAAAATTGTGAAAGGGACTACATTTGTGTTTAAAAAGAGTATCTGATTTTGAAAAAACTTTTCAAGGTAATGAACGGAGTCTTTTTCCCCCCTTCAATCCTCTTTTCTCGGCAACCTTTCCGCCTGATTGAGTTTTTGACTCCATTTACCCAATATTGGCACGTGGTCTACTGTTCTTCCCGCCTCGCAGGAAGGCAGGATCTCTAGTTGGAGCCTATGTTGGAGTCGTCCTTGTTTTTTTTTTTAGCCTGTCACAATTTTCATTTTGATGCTTAAGATCTAAAGATGTTTTCTTTTTCCCTCCAAGATATTAAGACCTCTAAAACTTTGTCACTTGAGCAACGACGATTATTCTACGCTCGAAACAAGTCCTACCTTTCGTAAGAATGTTTCCTCTTTTTGTTCTACTTCGGGATCTCGCAGGTCGGATACTATAACTTATGTAATTCACACGTCCCGAGTCACGAAACAGCGAAGTCGTTTTAAATCTTCACTCAAGACAGTAACCAGGGTAAAGTTTTTCTTAACTCATGATTAGACGTCGTCGAGGTTTCGCGCCTCAGCGTTCGCCAAACTCAAAAATTTATTATCACAGCCCCGATAGCCGAGAACACGAGGTCCTCTTTTGAATAACACATGTCAAGGATTAAAGGCAAAAGCTAACCATGGTAAAGTTGTTCTCGGCGTTTCGCCACTCGGCAGTATCTTTTTCGAAGGTTACAGCATCTAAACCCCAACTCGCGAATTCACGATGCAATTATAACTTGATTAATTAATCACTTAATCCAAGATTATCTCCCCTTTTAATTAAGTCATGATTATCGCGATCTCGCGGTTTCACAGCTCGGCATGTAAATCTTCCAGAAACTTATCTTCGAAGCTCCGAGTTGCGATATGGCGAATATAATAATTATAAAATTAATCAAGCCCCAAATCACGATTACCTTTAATTAAACCAAAATCGATCTTCGCAGTCTCGGGAGTTGGAAACTCAAAATGTTAAAGGAAAATCCCCGATATAACGAGTAGCGAGATATTGATTAACGTTGGAGAGATTGGATTAATTAAGCTAAATCAAGACATATCTTGTGTTTCAATGCTTGCACGATTCACGAGGAAGCCTTTTCTCTCCATACGCCAACTGACTTTTAAACCGCCAAAATTTATGACATTAATGAGGAAATAGGGTAAATCTATGAATATAAGAACGGATTTCTACGGCATAAATTTATTTCTAATTATGATTTGATAGGCTTGTTTTGAAAGGTACCAAGTTTTCAAATATATATAAGAGCTACACTTCATTATAACGAATGTATTTTCATAGCACGCAGAGCTCATCACTTCTGAGTAAACTGATTTCTGTATGTATACGCAGTTCTACCGTAGAAGAGCTAAAACGCAAGTTTCAGCCATGGCTCCGAGGAAAGCAGCAAAGGCGAATGTTGAGGTTTCAGGACAAGGCTCAGACAATGTCTCTGATACTTCACCCCGAAGTATCGATTCGGTCCCGAACTGGTCACATGTTTCAGATATTCTGCAAGCAGAATTGGTGGATTATTCCGATGACTCCGACGACAACGAAAGAGATGATTTAACCACCAAGTACAAAATAGTCGTCCAATCTGGAATGCACAGAGTAGCAGCCAGACCGCGGTTGCTCCCATATTATGACATGGTCCGATGGGTGTTGGATCATGTGGACATACCGACCAGGACTATCATGAACGAGCAGAAAGTCACCATCGGGACTTTCAGGTCGGAACACCTGCAATCCATGTACAAGCTGCCCGCGACATCCGACCATGTATATGGCGCTAAGTTCTTGGAGGAGTTCAAGGAGAAAGAATGCGTACAATATGATAAAACCATGGCCAGTTTGATAAAGGATTGGGTTTCGAACAGAGTGAAGTTCAGAGCTGATAACCACGGCATATATTTAATCGCTTCTTTAGAGTCGCAGTACAAATATGTGGCCATGATGAGATGTCGGTTATATGGGAAAGAGGACATAGTGCACTTTTTCCTTGCGTGGGTGCCTTTAATATTTCGGGTCGCAGAAGGTGTTTCCTTTAACTGGGCAAGGATGCTTTCGGATAGCTTGACTAATCGGGTCACAGAGTATCGGGAGCAGAAGGAAAATGGGAGGCCATCCTCATTCTTCATGTCCGCATATATTATAGAAGCAATTTGTTTTATGACACCATTTCCATTAATGAGCTGGGGTTGGACTCCGGCCGAAGACAAACCCATACATGTATATCATGAAAAACTATGGGAAAACAAAGCGGAAAATTTCGCCTATGAAATTTTTAACTGGGTGATGGTGCCCCTGCATGTCACCATTTTTTGTCACCCGCCACCTCGTATCTTGGACAGCATAGCGACAAATCTGAGCAGCATAGCGGACTGGTACGTGGAGGCAGAATTTTCATACCTCAGAGTTTTCGGGGCTTCAGTTCCCCCGCATGCACTGCCATTGTTCATTCTTGACAAGCTGGCTTGTCGCGAGGTCGCCCGGCAGATGGTAATTGGCGGTGTAAGCAAAGAGCTCAAAGGGTATTCAAAGAAGGTATGGTCGTCTTTTCCCATTCGTTTGAATTCTTATTCTTTATTAGATTTTGGGCATGCAAAGCCGAGGCTGCAGCCCTGGAAGACCTAAATTTGGTCTCCATCGAATACAAGAAGCACGATCTATAGAGGGTTGTGAGCAATAATTTGGCTAATTGTGGGCTCAAAATATTTGAACGTGAGAATTCACCCTCGGATGACATTTTCCAAGGAGTGAGGTCCTATGAAGAAATTCTAGCCCGGATTCAATCCTTGGCACCCGCGGAAAGAGCCGATGTGTTGAAGTTCCAGGAACACTGACGTAGTTGTCTTCCAGCTGTGTTGCGAGGTGAGGGTCCAAGTGTTTCAGAGACAAAACATAAGGATGTTGAAGTTTCTAAGGATGCAAATCCTGACCACGGAAAACACCAGGACGAGGGGGAACAAACAAAGAATCTGAAAGCAGAGAAAAAGACTACGGACCCGTTGAAGAAACAGAACCCGGAGACAGAGATAAAGACTCCAGAGCCGCCAAAGAAGCAGAATCCGGAGACAGAGATAGATACTCCAGGAAAATCTGCGAACCAGATCGGAGAACCCATCACATCAACCACCCCCTTGCAGTCGACGCAGGGAAACATCGATGCAAGATGGATTTTCAATGAAGAGATGAGGCCCATAAGAGTAGAAGAACTCCCTCCGAATGAGTTTTTCTTTGATAAAAAGAGGAAAGCAGTAGTAAAAAGGAAATTCTACGAGGAAGGAGAGTCGACTGCCAAGAAGTATAAAATTATGACCGAGGGAAAGGATAAAAAGAATGAGCAATTCGCCACTTAAATAGAAGGCACACTAGGAGCATATGCCTCGGCGAATCAATTCTCAGTCGGGCTCCTAAAAAACCAACTTAAAAGAAAAAATCGCCTAATTAAGACCCTTGAAGCCAGACTATCCACAGCAGCGGAGAATGCTAGAGATCAGGCAAGCGTGGGAATGGAGCAGGCCAGATTGGGCGATAAAAATGAAATAGAGATGCTCAAAACTAAGCTTGAGCAAGCACAGCTGGTGGTCCGAGATGGTCGGATGCAAGCAATCCAACAGAGGAATTTGATCGAACAGTTGTAGGCTAGGGTGGAGATCGCCGAGAGCAGAATGATAGACATCAGGATGTTCAAATCCCAGGCGATCGAGATTCGAAGCAGAATCTTTTCGGCACAACAAAATTTGCTCGCTAAGGTGGGAGCGATCCGGGAAAACTATCTGCTGGTCAATCAGGTTTCCACGAACTTATCAGCCAGAGAAAGGGNAAACAACAGGGTTTCAGCAGGTGCTCCCAGGCTCATCATTGCAGAACAAACCAGAGGAAATATTTTGTTAAAGGAATGGGAGCATAACATCGTCGAAGGCAAGCAGCAAGCCCAAAGGATAACCAATTCCTTGGAGGAGGCCTTCAATTCTATAGACAGCGAGTTACTGGGCATTGACAGCGGAGGCGACGTTGAGGCGTTGATGCAAATGAATGTGGAACAGATTTCACTTGATCTGAAGGAAAAGGAAGAAAGAGATTCGGCCGATATCTCCCAAATAACTACGTTGGACATAGTCCAAGTTGATAAATGCATGATCAAACCCAGCGCGCAATTATGCGCCATTGACATCACCAACGGACAGATGGAGGACAGGCTGCAGCAGTTAGCCCAAGAATGTTACTTCTTCGAAGCCAGCTGTCAAGCAGAACCATTGCGGCTAATATCTCAGTAGGTGGAAAGATGTATCGCTTGTACCGAGCCCGCGCAACTACAAACATATGGCACCAAGTGAGGACAGAGTAGGAAAAATGGAGCGATTGCTCTCTTCTCTGTCATAACCGAAATTTTGTGACTATTGAGATTCTACCTGCTTTGTAAACTTGTATAAATATATCACAGAAAGAAATAAAAAAGGGTTGGACCTTTTTGTGTTGTTTGTAACAGAGTTTTTTACATTTGAGAAGTTAATACAAGCAAATCTGAAGATTCTCAATTCCGTCACGACTGTGTTACAAGTTTGTTTCTTTGTATTTCATATTTCATTTCATTTCATATTCATAATTGATGTGCTTCGTTATACTTTAGTACGACCACTACTATAGCGAATGAATTTTGGTTTTATGTAATTGTTTATTGTCTTTCCTCTGCACCAGCTATCAGCGGGTGTAAGACCAATCTGCATTTTCAGAATTCTACATATATTCTCTGCTACATCGGTTATCTCCTTACTTTTTCCTCTTCTGTTTATTCATGAGATTCTCCCATGGTAGAACCCTTACACTATAGACAGCTAAATGTTTTTCTCCCACCTCACACCTTTTATTAAAATATAATACAGTTACGGGAAAGAGCCTTTGATTTGCATCCCTATTTTATTCATAAAACCGTAAAATCTCTTTTATTCGACCAAATCGAGACATCATTTAATCTCCCTTTGAAGTTTTTCCTACTTTTATTGTTCCTCCATGACTGTCCCTGCACCAACACAACTTAATATCGAACCCGGACTATCAGACCAAACACATATCGCTTTAAACTTATTCGACACAATCCTTAAAATAGCTACTAACCGGGTCGAACTTGAGCGTTCATGGGCAGCCATTAAACAAGATATAACTATCCAGGAACAGTTGGAAGCTAAACAATGCCAACGTAGGAATCTTCCCTAGTTTCCTTTACCAAAGGTTTACGCTTCCCTCTTCTCCATCTATTACCCACTTTCGGATGCCTTGACACTATACTTTTAAGCCTTAAGTACAGACTCAAGAACAACAGAAGGGATACAAAAATATGATCAGAATTGATAGGGAAAGGTACCTGAAACATATTGTCACTGACCTAGAAACCCTAGACGAACCCTCATCAATAGATTTCCCTGTGCTAGGAAATTATTCCTGCGATTCCTACTTCAGGAACTTCTCCCCTCTTTCATCTGATGTCCCTCTCACTCAAAACACCGAAATGATTTTTCAGGAGAAGTTGTCGACAACGGCGAAAGAAACCCTCTTCTACCAAGAACCTACATTAGAAATCATGGAACTAACAGGAGGAAAAGAGGAAAGAAATAGGGAAGGAGAAGTTGATGCATGTTGCCCACAAGTTTGGACCCTATATTTTGATGGATCTAAATCGCAAGAAGGGTCAAAGACAGGGTTTATTCTCATTGATCCTAAAGTTAAACGACATTTCATGTCTTGTAGACTAGAACTTGAATGCACAAATAACACTGTCGAGTATGAAGCTCTAGTACAGGGGTTAAAAAAAGCCATAGACTTAAACGTCAAGGAATTGAAGGTTTTCAGAGATTCTGAGATTATCGTTAGACTAGTAAGGAATATTATACATTGCAATTCCCCACACATAAAGAATTATCAACAGGAAGTGCATAGGTTAATAGAGCATTTTGAAGCTTTCAATATTATAGTGATCCCCAGAGCAAAGAATATCCTTGTTGATTTCCTGGCCACAACCGCTTCAAGGCTGTCACCTTTAGAAGATTATGAAGCCTCCCGGTTCACTGTGGAACTACTCTACAAACCATCGGTGTCTAATAACATTTCTAATTGGAAGGTCTTTGAAGGGGATGAACAGATCATAAACTTTCTGACTAACCAAGATAATTTCAAAGACTTGGCGATTGACGATGAATTATTCTAGGAACAATCAACAAATCCTAGTCCTCGAACAGGTCAACCAGCTGACAAATCAGAGTCTTACACAATCCTGAAGGGGATAGCTAATTTAGAAAATCTTTTTGACCTAAAAGAATGATTTAAGGGACCCAAAAACGTGAAGACCGGTAGTTCATATCCCATGCATGAAACTATAAATCTAGGAACCCCAGAAAACCCAAAGAATATAAATCTCAGCAAGACTATATCTAAAGAGGAAAGGAAGGCTTATCTCAAACTGTTCAGACAATATCAAGATGTTTTTGCATGGTCTTACCGAGATTTGAAAACTTATGATACCTATATCATTCAACACACTATACCATTAAAACCTGAAGTAAAACCCTTCCAACAGAAGTTCTGAAAGTACCACCCATCCCAGGAACCTCTCATGTGTCAAGAGTTAAAGAAACTACTGGATGCCAAAATTATCTTCCAGGTTAGACATTCTACATGGGTAGCTAATTTGGTTCCTGTAAGGAAAAAGTCTGGGGAGATTCGCCTATGCATAGATTTCATAAACCTTAACAGAGCTTCAGAAAAGGACAACTACCCAGTTCTGCCAATGGAACAGCTCTTACAAACTGTGTCTGGCTCTGATATTTTCTCTTTGTTGGACGATTTCTTAGGTTACAACCAAGTTGTGGTTTCAGAGGAAGACCATTTAAAAACTACCTTCTGAAACAAGTGGGGAACTTTTGCTTATAAACGCTTTCCCTTTGGGTTAGTCAATGCAGGAGCGACCTTCCAAAGGGCCATGGACGTCGCTTTTCGGGGACTAATCAGCAAGTGTGTAGTGGTGTACTTGGACGACATGACTGTGTCTTCAAAGATCAGAGAAGATCACATCCAACACTTAACCCAGATTTTTGAAAGGTGTAGGAAATACGGTATATCCTTAAACCCCAAGAAAACTATTTTCGGTGTCGAGGAAGGTAAATTGTTGGGCCACATTATATCTCAAACAGGCATTTGCATAGACCCAGAAAAGATTAAGGCTATAGCTCAACTTCCATTGCCCCACAACAACAACAAAAAGCTATGCAATCATTCTTCGGAAAAATCAACTTTGTGAGGAAATTCACCCTCGATTTCGCCAAAACTATCAAACCCTTACAAAAGATGATTCATAAAGATGTTGAATTCAAGTGGGATGATGAATGAAAGAAGGCCTTCAATGATATTAAGACTGTTATATCTCAAGCCTCGTGTTGCAAAGTCCCGATTTCAATAAATATTTCGCCCTCTATAATTTTGCCTGCAACCAATCATTGGCCGCAGTATTGACTCAAAAAGATGATGACAATAACGAGGCCCCAATGTCATTCATGAGCACTAACCTCCAAGGGGGTGAACTAAATTACTCTGCTATAGATCATCAGGCTTATGTGGTTTATAAGGCAGTAAAACATTTCAGATCTTACATCCTCAAGAATCACACCAAAGTAATCGTGCCCCACCCTGCAGTCCAATCCCTATTTACTCAACAGGAGATGGGGGAAAGAAGAGGGAACTGAATGGTAATAGTCCAAGAATTTGATGTATATATAAAACCTTCTAAACTAGTTAAAGGACAAGGATTATGCAAACTGGCAACTGAGGCTCCAGACCAAGTAAATGAAGACTCTGGATGGGAAAATGAAATGGCATTATGGTGTGGTGAAGCTTCGTACATCTCCCCAGGGCCAGAGTCTTGGTATGAGAAATTGAATTATCTCCTACATCATGGGACTTGCCCAAAAGACCTAAACCCTTGGGAAAGGAGAGCTCTTAGGTTAAAATCTGCACAATATCGCCTCATAAATTTGGTACTCTTCTGAGTTAATTATGATGGGGTACTTTTAAGATGCCTCGAACGTGAAGATGTAGACAAACTTCTGAAGGAGCTCCATGATGGTCCTGCAGGTGGACATTTTGCAGGACACACTACCGCTCACAAGATATTGAGAGTTGACTATTATTGGCCCACTTTGTTCAAGGACGCTCACACATACGCTAGAAACTGTAAAACTTGTCAAATAAGCGTTGGGAGAGAGAAGAGAGAAGCGGTCAAACTCCAACCGATAACCGTTTCTAGGCCTTTTGAGCAATGGGGGGTTAGATATCATATGAGAGATTACACCAAGCTCTTGAAAACAACACGAGTACATTCTTACTGCCACCGATTACTTCACAAAATGGGTAGAAGCCATTCCTCTAACTCATGTAAACGAGAAGGTGGTAATCCAATTCATAGAACAACTACTAATCACAAGGTTTAGTGTCCCGTCTTTTCTTGTTTTTGATAATGCAACTTATTTCTCTTCCACCTTATTAACAGAGTTTTCCCTAGACAAAGGAATCATAATTAGATACTCTACAAATTATTATCCACAGGGAAACGGAGTGCATAATCAACTAATAAGAACCTAGTGAGGATATTGAAGAAAACGGTTGCAGACAACCAAAGGAATTGACATAATCTACTCCATAACGCCTTATGGTAAGATATAGTTACACCCAAGGAAGCTATAGGAAATTCCCCATACTTTCTAGTATATGGACAGAAAGCCATTGTCCCAAACGGACTATGTCTCTCATCTCTCCAACTTGCACAGGAGTCCGGGAGGAATCCCTCATCAACCTTACAACAAAGAATTGACACCCTACTCATGTTAGAGCAAGAAAGGGAGAAAGCTAAATCAAAATTGATAGCCCATCAGTAGATCGTTAAACGATGGTTTGACAAGCATAAGGCTAAAGAGAAGAATTTTGAAGTAAGAGACTTTGTCTTGAAATGGGACAGAGCAAACGAACCTAAAGGCAAGCATTCTAAGTTTCAGAATCTATGGCTTGGACCTTTTTAGGTGGCCGAGAAGATTCGAGCAGACACTTATCGGTTACAGAATCTAAGGGGGGGAACCTGACACCCTCCCAGTGAATGGCTAAGCCCTAAAACAATACTTTCATTATAAATATATATATATATATATATATATATATAT